>CM076579.1:1545292151-1545601416 GCA_034641835.2 Pinus albicaulis | reverse complement strand
AATAAACTAGGAAGTGCACTTAGCTCAGTGTGGGGGCCCTCCACCCTTGCCTTGCACACTGAAGGTGTTTTCAGCTACTTAAAACTTCAGTCAATCAATCAGCACATAAAAACAACAAATGGAATAGAACAGATCTTCAATTAGGTCTCCAAAGTCTCAAAAATAATAATGTTAAGTCATACAAATTCTACATATTTCAATGGTTCACAAACTTGGTATAAATAGAGAAATAATAAACAAACTATGCTATTATGTCTCTAACATCCTTATCTTATCCTAATCCCAACCATCTAGGTTGAACTCATCCAATTAGTTAAACCAAATCTGGAAAAATCCCAAGATCTACAATTTCTGCCCTATCTTCTAGGGATTCCTAAAAAACAAGTCATGTTTGACCAGTGTTGACCGGGCATGTTTTAGCTCGGTTTGATCGAACCAATAGGTGTAAATCCAATATTAGTTCCCAATATTTCTAAATATGTTCTCATCTCGTGCCCAGGTGTCCTACAAGTATGAAATAAATGAAGCCATTACAGGAATTTCCAGTTTTGTCCAAAAATACTCTTAAAACCCAATTTTTACAAAAAATTCTAAAAATTGAAAAACATAATTTGTTTGCCTGGATATGCATAATAAGGTCAAAATAGGTCATATGTGGATGGTATAAAGTGGAAAATTATGGAAATTAGGTGGATTTAATAAGAAAAATTTGATAAAAACGAGGGCCAACATTTCCCCCTTGCTTACTCTTAAGCATGTCCTCATGTTTGCCTCTGTCTCCTTGATCTTTTTCTTCTGTATGATGACTTCCATGATAATGTACCTGTGACTCTGGCTCTTGATGCTGAAGCTTCCTAATGAGATTCCTGTAAAATGATGTCAAGACCCTCATGTATTTTTCTCTCTTCTCTGTACATGTGATTTGGACTTTTGAATACTTTTGGATGAGAGAAAGGAAAAATATTATGAGTTTGGCTTTGAAAATACCATTTTTGGAAGATACTTTGTCAAAATTCCTTTCAGAACTGAGTTCTCAACACCATCATGTTTGTTTTTAACCTTATCTGCCTTTGATGAACACAATACTTGCAAATCGAATCTTATTCTGCCTTTAGAGATCCTCAAATTTTGAAATGAACAATCCTCTAAAAATCAATTTTGAAGATACTGCTCTCTGTCCTTCAAAATCATCTTTAGGAAATGAATTTTTTTTTCTTCAAAAATAGATTTTGGAAAAAAAAAATTATGTCCTAGAGAAATCGAAATTGGAAATACTCCGTATGCAACAAAACCATTCATTTACTTTATTTGAGAAATCAATTTTTGGAAAATGAAAATCAACCTACAAGGCAATCATAATTAGCTCAACTACATAATCCTCCTCAAAAATAAAATTCAACCTTCTATGCCTTCAATTTATGTGTCTTCTCTCTTTTGCTGCAAAAAGGAGTCTGTTGCTCTTCAAAACTGATAAAACATATTTTCTCTCTGTGTACAAAGACCATAAAAACATAAATAAATTAATTAACATATTAAACTAAACTAAATTAAATTAAATTATATATATATATATATATATATATATATATATATATAGATATCACTATTAATTAAATTAGTGATTAGTATATTAATTAAAAATAATAACAATAAAACTAGCCATTATTAATCAGAAATCAATTTTCAAAAGTCAAACTAATCGTTAGAATAACGACTAGTTTGGCCATTTCTACATCTATTTAAACTTAACGTCTTGATTTGATCTCTCACATAGTCCTAATGATGAACCACACTGGTTGGTTCGAAACGCATCGACAATGTTCCATTTCATGTGATTACTACTGAAAGAATTCTATAACCATAAAAACACTTTAACAATGTTTTTACTACTCCATAACTCATATTTCAATCTCTCTTTTGGCAAAATTTTCTCAAAAACCCCTTCTCAGTTTTTTTTTTTTTTTTTTTAATTCTCATTGTGCATATGTACAATGGACAAGTTTTCCATCGTATATCTGAGAATAGGCATAGTTCTGCTCTCTGTATGTATAAAAATCTCACTGGAAGTATGAGAAATGAACGAATTTTCCACTGTATATATGAGAATGCAAAGAAAATATACCCACTTGTATAAATAATGGAAGAATTTCGTTCTTTGTGTCTAAAGATGGGAAATGTTTCACTCACTATATATAGAAATTAGGCAAAAATATTGTTCTTTGTTCAAAATCATGCATGAGGAAACTCGTTTTGTTGTTTTTTTAAAGCTCATTTACTTGTTCTAGGGTCAATCTTGTTGACATGTCTAACACAACTTCAGATTCCTCTTTTCCTTGAAATCGATTTTCTGAATTTACCCACACTGGCTTTTTCAAAAATTGACATTGATTTTTTTTTTAGAATGATTACCCAATGTGTCTTTTCAAAAATTGATTTGATGAATTCTTTTGTTCCTTCAAACTTTTAAAAACTCCGTCTCTAAAAAAAATGAATTCTGGGAATGAAAATAATTTCATTATCATTCAATTTGAAATTGATTTCTGGAAAATTAACCACTGCATGCATTCAATTAGAAATTGATTTCTGGAAAAATCACTGCATGTATTCAATTGGAAATCAATTTCTGCAAAACCATCCTATAGGTCTCTGCAATTTCAACATTTCTTCTTAATATCACCACCACTCTCTGCATATTAAAAAAAACAAAATCTGGAGGGGAGAATACCATCATGCAAAAACGGTCACTATAAATTATATACGCATGTAGCTTCCATGCAGTATTGTATTGCCACTGTGCAGTTGAAAGCTCAAACTTTTTCCACGTTGTCAATGTAACTGGAGTTTTAATTGTGAATTGGAGTCTTTCACCTACTCTAATAGTCATATAACTCTCAGAATTCGTATTTCATTCTGATTCAAACTCAAATTGCTGTCTCTGCTCTTGGAAATTTCCATTTATTTTTTACCAACGGTTTAACTCCAACACTAAAACATTTCATAGCCTTAACATCGACTTCACTCAGCAACAATGTAACTTGAGTTTTGTTTTGGCTCACTGTGTATGAAGATTTATGTGCGTATAAAAATATGATTGTTTTTTTTTTTTAATTTCACAACCATGCATGAAAGAAAAATTCTGATTTGAGCTCTATTACCTGATCTCGCAGTGACTTGAAGACGTTTATGAGTTATTAACTCATGTTCCTGTGGTTTAAAAATGTTAATTTAATTAAAACTCTCCTTTTTATATCTCTAAGGATTCATTTCTTCGTAGCTGGAAATAAGCGATTCGACTGATGGCATAGTTTAGATTTTAAAGGTGGCAATGTTGTTTTTAAATAGTGACAGAATCCCAGTTTGTAACTTAGAATTTCATGTCACACCTCTTACACAATCCCGAGTTTAATTAACCACAAAATCTTCTCAAGACTCACAAAAATCTGGAATTGAGAATCAATCTCCTTACCTGTTCCTTCTGGTGATTCCTACGGTTTTTTGAAGCATTTTAATCCACTCAGCGCACAGGGAACTCATCCTTCAACTCTTCATTAAAACCGATGCTCAACCTCCCTATTTTTCCACAAATTTCTCACTTATTTCTACATCACTCTTCCTTAGCTCTGGTTTCTCTCTTTTAACACTGTTCTCTACGTTTTCTTAGTTATGGATTCTTTTTCGAGGTGCTATTTGTCTACGCGGCATTAACATCATTTTCCTGAGCTTAATTTGAGTTGTGATGGTGAAAGAAGTATGTAATGCAAGTATGGACTATGCAAAAAAATGTAATACAGAGCATTGTAATTGTTTTTCAGAGCATTTGAACTTTGTTTGACTGATTCAATTATGCCATTTCAATGTTCATTGTACCTACTATGACTGTGTCCTCCCCGTGGCTATGTCCTTCAGATTACATGGTGTACAGGCCTATCTTGTCATTGCATCATCATATTTTTTTTCATGGCTACTTCGTAAATTCCTTTCATTATATTTCATGCCCACTTTGTATTATATGCCCATTAGTTCCTTTTTCATTTTTTCTTTGCCATGATTTTTATTGTAATTCTTCGCATATATCTTTAGGCATATACCTTATTTCCCATACTTTGATGCTCATAATTACGTTACATCATAAGCCCATACCTTCATTCCTTTGTATACCCATAATTCTGTTGCATTATTTTCAACTTTGGTTATGTCCTTTGTATTACTCATTGCATTTGCACTTAGGTTTGTGTCACAAGTGCATTATCCGACATATGAATCATTTTAAACCCTTGCATACCAGTGCACCATTCCATCAAATGATATATATGTATATTTTCTCATTTCACCTTGCAGCTTTGGTTTTGCAACTTTGTTTTGTTTAATTTAATTTTAAAATGACCCTAGAAAGGTCATGTCTAAAATTATTATTATTTTTATCATGACACTAACTCTTGTTGGTTTTGTAGGCAAATCAAAAATTCTTCATGGGAAAAATTTTAAATCCTAAATCTTTGATCAAAATGCTTATAGGGTAATGTAGGGATATACGGATTAATGTAGATTAAATGAAAGGTATGGTAGGATAATGGTAAGGAAATTCATAAGATTATGATGATGTATGATGGTGTAATGGATAGGGTTATGATAAATGTATAATTGTGATGGAATGTAGGATTATAATGAGGGTAAATGATAGGATGTTAGTAGAATAATAGGATGCATATTCAAGTTTAAATCAGTTTAACAATTCTAGAAAAGTTTCAAAATCAAAGGTTCTAAGAACATTTTTTTTTACTTACTGTACTTTCCCTTTCACAACATATCTTGATGTTCATACTGATTTGATGATGACTTTTTCTAGTTCATCCAAATTTGACTCATGATGATGGTTCTTCAAAGATGCATTCAGATGGAATATAGACAATTGTAATTGCTTACTTGAACCTCTTGATATTATGTTATTTCATGTTCTTCTTGACATCTGCTATTGATTCAGGTCCCTTCTGGTGATTATTGTTCAGGTCCCTTTTGTAATGATATTCATTGTTGTTTCAGGTCCCTTCTGCAATGATTTGTAAGTGATGTTTTAGGTCCCTTCTGCATGATATTTTCAACGATGTTTCAGGTCCCTTCTGACATGTTATTTAGGTCCCTTCTGCAATACAGCTGCTCAAACTATTTGCATAATTTTATTACGAACCCCACCCCCCTCCCCTTTTTTATGTTAAGACTTTCCCTCAAGTATTTCATTTCTTGGAGGATTATTTACGCAAAATCAAACAGAAGTAAAAAAAAATATAGAATTCATATTGGCCAAACAACTTGGTTTTCCGATATGAATTCGAGTTTGTATTGTGCCAGGTTCCTGGATTTTCACAACCAAACTCCTTTATTATTATTATTTTTATTTTTTTTATGGATGTAGGTGGAGTGTAATGGTGTTGGGAAGTATGGAATGCTTATGAATGTAATATAGGTTGAAGTCGTCATCTAAGAGTAGATGGATAGATAGATAGAAAATAGGTCTGAACTTCAACATACATGATTGCGGAACTTTATCATATAATATGGTAGATGAATGACATCATGAACAATATGACTTATGAAAGGCTTATTTGACAATGGATGTGGCTTTTCACGGTAAAACTTGAATTCTTCTTCTTATTATTAGCTTCATGTATTTTGCCTCGATCTTGATCTTCATGTAGGGTTGTTGGTCAGCCACTGAAAGCAAGCTTCATGAATTTTGAGTTTCATGAACTCAACATCTTGTGAATTCCACTTTGATTTGACTTGAACATTTGTATTCATATTCTGAAATATGATTTTTTTTAAATAATTGACTTTGAAAAGTCCTTTGTCCATGGAGTTCTCCTCTTAAATCTTGTTATGACTTGCAAAAACATAACATTTGTCTGTAATAAAATCTTAGATGATGGAGGAAGGGAGGTGTAAAGTCTCCCTTCTTCCAAGAAAAATGTATATTAATTTCAAGAAATGCTTAAAAACAAGTCCAAAGATGATATACAAAGAAAATGTGTTTGATTACCCCTTTGCGGAATAATGGCCCTCCTAGACCTCCTAGCGGTATTTTGGTCACAAAATATTTGTTTTATGTCCAATTAGAGTGATTTAAAAGCCAATTTAATGTGAATTCATATAGATATCTCCAGTATAAACAGGTTTTCAAAATGGTTTAAAATGATATGCCAAAAATGATGAGAAGTACTATGTTTAATAGAGCTTCTTGTGAATTTTTGACTTAACCAACAGTCACTTTTTGGAGTGTAACCTTTTCGTTAAAGATCAGATCGTTTTGATTCCACTTGGAGATTAAATTAGATTCATTTTTTTGTTTCCATTAGAAACATGTTTTTAAAATCAGTAAGTTTGATATCACAAAATTGGTGATGAACAGACCTAGGAGGTAGAGTTTGACCATGCTGATTTTAAGACATGCAGTCACTAAATGTGGAATAATTTTTTCACCTAGCCTCCAAATGAGATGATTCAAATTGTGTCATAAACTAGACTTCAATATATATCTCCATTATAAACAGGTTTTTAAATTAAGATGATTTTATATGTGAAATATGCCAATGAACAGTCAAGACCTAGACTTGTCACCATGCAGATTTGTTTGACAAGCAATTAGTATTTTGAGCATATCTTTTTCATATGATGTCGGATTGAGCTGATTCCAATTGATTTGGAAACTATATTCCAAGGGCTATCTTACCTATGAATATTCTGTAAAAATGTTTCCATTATAACTTTCAAATAAATTTTGTACTAACTCTGTCCTTAAAATTTTTCTTGAAATATAGTGTTTATTTTGATCATTTTTATTTGTGATCCAAATTGAAATTTTCAAAATGGATTTAAAAACTAGATTTAAAGAGATACCTTGTTTAAAAACATGCCTTTAAAAATGATCCTATATGGTTCCCTATAATCGGATTTTCCTTAGTTCATTTTGTCATGAAATCCTTTCAAATGAGTATTGAACAATGATGTGAAGAATTATTTATGAGAAGTGTTATTGTGAACTCATTCCACCCATTTATTTATTTTATTCTATTCTATCCTACTCTATTGTATAAAAATAAGTCATTCCCTCAAGTATACTATAATTTCCAATGCATCCATTTCCGGAACAAGATCGTAAGTAAACTCACATCCAAGTTTGAAAAATATACTTTAATGAATGCTTGGGCATGAAAAATTAGTTGATCATAAAGATTTGATGCTAAAGGATGTTGAATAATGGAGTGGTGTTGTGGCCTAATGACTAGCTGAAACCAAGTTTTAAGATGTTTTATGTTTGCTTGGCTCTCCTTAGTTGTCATATCACAAAGTTCTTCGTGTATCTCTTGTTCAAAATATTGAATGCACAAGGGATCTTGTGATATAGTACATGCTAGAATTTCTTCAATTTCGGGTTCTAATGTTTGATCTTCATCGCATATGTTCCTTTATCATTCATATCCTTACAAAGATAACTAGAAGAAGATTCTAAGTTTTCTTATTGTAGATCCTCTTCATGGATGCTTTGTTCCTCTTCTAACTTCTGAAATGAAGATTCATCCCTAGTGATCACTCTAAATTGTGGACAAGGATTTAAGAATATCCTTGTAGTGGCATACCCTCTTTCGCTAAATGAATTATTTAACATCATCTTTTGGAGATCTTGTTGGGAAAATATATTTTGTAGTTATTTAGTTTTTTTTTTTTTTTAACTTTGTTGGGGTTTTTTTTTAATGAATCTACCCTTCTAATCTCTATCTCTAGGCATAAAGAAACAAAAGTAAAAGAAAAACTAAGTTTTTGTAGTTGTTGTTGTTGTTGTTTTTTTTTTTTTTTTTTTTATTTATTTATTTATTGACCACTTCGAAATATGCTTCCCCGGAAACGATGCCAAACTGTTGGGTCAATTTACTGTGTAAACTAACGCGAGTATTTATTATCAATCCGGGCTAGTAGGACTTAGAAACATCCCCAAAGTATATGGGTTTTAGTTATGATCAGGTTAGAAAATGATTTATCAAAGGTTAAGAAAATGCATATTACAAATATAAATCTAACTTAAATAATTTCTAAATTCAAGTATGCAATCAGAAGCAAAGGAATCTCCTAACTTAAGAGATTTGTTTGTCCTTCTCTAACAAGATTACTTTATGAATTAGAAATAAAAAAACTACTAATTGAGCAATAGATTAAGATACATGAAACAATAATTGAAAAGGCTCTTCACTGAAGAGGTCCTGATTTTCCTTCATCATAAATTCATTTATCAATAATGTTATTTTCAGAAAATAGGAATTCAGAAAAACATTAAAAGCATGTAAAGATGAATTCTAGCTTAAGATCTCAATCAGATAGAAAGAATGTTTAACTTAAACATTTGTTTGTCCTTTCATATGCAGAATACGAATGATAATTAGATTCATCAACATTCATAAATCATAAACATAAATCAAATAAACAAGTTAAGCATAAGAAAACTAATTCAGGAATTGCAACTACAAATAAACTAGGAAGTGCACTTAGCCTCAATTGTGGCATTAGGGGAATTTGAGGCCTAAAATGGGCCTCCTAAGGAAATTATAAAATAATAGTGGAAAGAATCAAATAAGATTTGACGACAT
This sequence comes from Pinus albicaulis, assembly GCA_034641835.2. Taxonomy (NCBI): domain Eukaryota; kingdom Viridiplantae; phylum Streptophyta; class Pinopsida; order Pinales; family Pinaceae; genus Pinus; species Pinus albicaulis. The sequence continues at coordinate 1,545,592,783 of CM076579.1, read as the reverse complement.
CATCAAATTTTAGAGGGAAAAATGAAAAAACTACTTTTTCAACTCATATTTTCAACTTATCTCCCAAAGTTTTTACTCAAATTTCGAGCGGGAGTACTCATTGGATGTGAAATTTAATTCCTCATCCAAGGAGTACGCATGTTGCATACTTTCGATGGGTCCTACTACACGAAAAATGAGAAATACATAAAAAAACGTGATTACAATCACGTTTTTATGTATTTCTCATTTTTCGTGTAGTAGAGTTCATCGAAAGTATGCAACATGGGTACTCCTTGGATGAGGAATTAAATTTCACATCCAGGAAGTACTCCTACTCGAAATTTGAGTAAAAATTTTGGGAGATAAGTTGAAAATACGAGTTGAAAAAGTAGTTTTATTATTTTATTATTTTTTAATATTTTTACCCTTTTATTTAAAAAATGGTGAATCATACCCCATGGTTGACATCATCATCTTGAATCCTATTGGTTGTTATAAAGTTTATTTTTGTTGTACATTTTTCTTAGGAGGCCCATTTTAGACCTCAAAATTCCCTAATGAGGGCCCTCAGTCCTTTCTCACTTCACATTGACTGTGTTTTATTTCTTAAAACTTCAATCAATCAATCAGCATATAACAGCAGCTAATATGATAGAACAAATCTTCAATTATGTCTCCAAGTCTCAGAAATAATAATGTTAAGTCATACAAGTTCTACATTCTCCATCAATGGTTCACAAACTTGGTATAAATAGAGAAATAATAAACAAACTATGCTATTATGCCTCTAACAGCCTTATCTTATCCTAATCCCATCCATCTAGGTCGAAATCATCCAATTATTTACCCCAAATCTGGGAAAATCCAAAAATATACTCTTTCTGCCCTATTTTCTAGGGATTCTGGCAGTCATGTTTGACCGTGTTGACGAACTTGCGTTGCATCTCTTTGGCCAGAACCAATAGGTGTACATCCAATCTGGTTTGTTTTTCTAAATACGTCCAAGCTTGTTGCCAGTGTCCTGCAAGTATGACAGCAATGAAGCCATTACGGGAATTTCCAGTTCTGTCCAAAAATACTCTTAAAACCCAATTTTTACAAAAATTTCTAAAAATTTCAAAACATAATTTATTTACCTGAATATGCATAATAAGGTCAAAATAGGTCATATTTGTATGGTATAAAGTGGAAAATTATGGAAATTAGGTGGATTTAATAAGAAAATTTTGATAAAAAAACGAGGGCCAATAGCCAAACACTTTGATAGACTTGGGAGAAGCTATAAATGTTATGACTGTAGAGACTATGAAAAATTTGAATTTGAACAACATTAGACCTACTACTACAATCTTAGAACTTTCAGATAGATCTAAAGTTGTACCAGAAAGTATTTTGGAAGATATCATTGTCTCACTGGATTCATGGGAGTATCCTGTAGACTTTCTGATTTTGCAGCCAAAAACAAATTTAGGAGGGCATTCATTAATTTTAAGCAGACCATGGTTAGCCAATGCAGATGCTTACATTGGATGCACACCAGGAAGTATGATTATTGCACATGGAGATGAAAGAAAACATGTTACATTGTATCCTCTCGCTCAATCTCCTTCTTTATTATCATGGCTTGATGGAGAAGAACAACAATAACTTCAATATGTTCTTAGTATTAATAAAGTATATAATTTTAGAGAGGAGGAATTATTAGATCTTTTCATCTCAGAACCAAACATTTCAGAGCAGCTTATAATAACACAATATGAAGCTGCAAGTCACCTTTTAAATCAGTGTTTTCAGGAAAACTATACTATACAATCACTGTAAAATACATTTGAAAGTATTTCTCCTATTAACTCAATTACCAATTCAAAGAGAAAAATCATTGAGATCAGTCCTGGGAGAAATTTGAATATCGGTAATAAATTACAATCATCACAAGGGCAAGAGGTAATAGAACTGTTATAAAAATAATCAAAAGCTTTTTCCTAGGATTACACAAACATGCAGGGGATTCATCCAAAGACATGTATCCATCACATTTACGCTAATGATCAAATTAAAAATGTAAGGCAACCATAAAGAAGGATGAATCCTATGATGAAGGAAATAGTGAAAGAAGAATTGCAGAAACTTTTACACGTCGGATTTATCTATCCTATTTCTGATAGTCAATGGGTTTCACCCTTAGTTGTGGTACCTAAGAAAAATGGAAAGTGGAGAATTTGTGTAGATTACAAAGAGTTCAATAAGGCTACATTAAAAGATCAATTTCCTTTACCATTTATTGATCAAGTGCTAGATTCATTAGCTTGAAAGAAATTCTTTTCATTTCTTGATGGATTTAGTGGGTACAATCAGATAAAGATAGCATTGGAAGACCAAGATAAGACAACATTCACATGCTCGTGGGTAACATATGCATACAATGTTTTACCCTTTGGTTTATGTAATGCACCTGCTACTTTTCAAATAGAAGTCCTTGCAATCTTTGTTGATTTGATCCATGAGTGTGTAGAGGTCTACATGGATGATTTCACTGTGTATGGTGGAACATTTGATGATTGTTTACAAAATCTTGAAAAAGTTTTGAAAATATGCATAGAGACAAATCTATCACTCAGTAATGAAAAATGCTTTATGATGTTAACTGAGGGAATAGTGTTAGGACACCATATTTCTTCTTTAGGAATTAAGGTGGACCCAACAAAAATTCAAGTCATTGTGAATTTAATACCACCCACAACACAAAAAGAAGTAAGAATTTTCTTGGGTTATGGAGGCTACTATAGGAGATTTATTGAAAATTTCAGTAAAATAGCTTTGCCATTATTCAAGTTACTTGCGAAAGATATGGAATTCAAATGGAAAAATAATTGTCAAAATGCATTTGAAAAATTTTCAGTTACACCCATTCTTTGGGGACCTAATTGGTCATTACCATTTCATATATCAACTGATGCATCTGACACTGCTATAGGTGCATAACTTGGACAGAAAGAGAATCCGTTTAATTATGCCATATATTTCATAAGAAAAAACTTAACACCGACAGAATTGAACTATACTGTTACAAAGAAAGAAATGTTAGTTGTAGTATATGCAGTTAATAAATTTAGACATTACATAAAATGTTATCAAGTATTCATCCACACGGATCATTCAGCCATAAAATATTTAATGAACAAAGAAATTACAAATGGCAGAATAAATAGATGGCTATTATTGATGCAAGAATTTAACATCACCATACAAGATCGACTAGGTAAGGATAATCAAGTTGCAGGCTTTCTATCAAGACTTCATTCACCTGGTGATCCAAATCTAGTTTCAGATAATTTTTCAGATGAACATCTATTTGCTATAACTGTCAAAACTCCATGGTTTGCAGATAAAGACAACTATTTATCATCTGGAATTCTACCATCTCATTACATAAATAAACATAAAAGAAAGATAACTAGAGAAAATGCTAGATATAGTTGGGTAAATGGTGACCTCTTTTATACTTTTTCTATTCTAATAATAAGAAAATGTGTTAGAGAAGACGAGATTATTGATATTTTTAAAGCATGTCATGACGAGGCATGTGGTGGTCATTTTGCAGAAAAGAGGGCAACATACAAAGTGCCGAAACTTGGCTACTACTGGCCGACCATCTTCAAAGACTCTAAGGCCTATGTGAAAAGATGTGACAACTGCCAAAGAATTGGAAACCCAGTGGCATCAGATGAAATGCCATTAAAGCCACAAGTACTGATTGAACCATTTGAGCAATGGGCTCTAGAATTTGTGGGACCAATCAACCCTCCATCAAACAGAAATAAGTACACCTTGGTATGTACAGATTATGTTACTAAGTGGGTGGAGGCAAAGGCAGTAGCACGGGAAATAGAAGATACAATTGTATCTTTTCTATTTGAAGAGATATTTGTAAGGTATGGAGTTCCGCGATAGATTGTAACTGACCAAGGCACATAGTTCACATCAAAGCTTGTTCGAGATCTTATGGAGAAGTACAAGATCAAACACATAAAATCAACTCTGTACCATCCTCAAGAAAATAGACAAGTGGAATCAACAAACAAAGTCCTAGAGAATATCATGACAAAGACTATACAAATGAATAGAAAGGACTGGTCAGAGAAATTGAGAGATGCACTATGGCATATAGGATAACATGGAAAAACACAACTGGGTCCATTCCATATCAATTTGTGTATGGAAAAGAAGTCTTGTTACCCATATAATTTCAAATACATACATTCAAGTTAGCAACAGAGTTGGGGATGGAATTATCTAAGGCACCACATCAAAGAGTCATGGAATTAAATCAACTAGATGAGATACTACAGCAAGCAGTAGAGCACACTTCTCTTGTGCAAGAACAAAGAATTAAATGGCATGATCGATTCATCAAGAATAAAGTGTTTCAAAAAGGAGACTGGGCACTATTGTTCGACTCCAAGTTTAAATATTTCAAGGCAAAGTTTACAAATCATTGGCTTGGGCCATATGAGATTGAAGAAATATTTGACAATGGAGATGTAAAGATAAAAACAATTGACAAAGCATCTATTTCATTTGTCGTTAATGGACATAGGCTTAAAGTTTACAGTAAGCCTATAAATAAAGAGGACTTTATGAGAAGAATTGAAAAATATACTGATCTGGAACTAATGGGACAACATAGAAAAATGCCTTCCATAACTCCAGAAGAAGAATAAAAAATAAATAAAATAAATATATAAAATATATAAAAAATAATAATAATAAAAGAGTTTTGTGGTGAAAATCCAGGAAACTAGCACAATAAAAACTCGAATTCATATCGGAAAACCAACTTTTTTGGCCAATATGAATTATTTTTTTGTTTAATTTTACTTCAGTATGATTTTTGCAGATTTACCCTCCGAGACATCAGAAATGGGGAAGCATGTAAGAAAACTATGTAAATAGTTTGAGCAGCTTAATTGAAGAAGGAATCTGAATTACAAGTACAAAGGGACCTGATACATAATTGAACATACTATGTAGAAGGGACCTGAGATATCATTGAGAATATTATCCATAAGGGACTTGTATCATATGACAGAAGAAACTTAAAGCATTGTTGAAAATTATGTCAGAAGGGACCTGAAATAACAAAATGTCAGAAGGGACCTGAACTTCATTACTGAAGAACAAGACAAAAGGGACCTGAAATGTCAGCATTCAAACCACAGAAGGGACCTGAACAACATCATTCCGAATCAATAATCAGATGCAAAGTAGAAATAAGTCTTTACATTTCTACATATCCTGGAAGGGCCATCATTATAAAAAAAATACAATATCGACCATAATTTGACCAAAGGACATCATGGACATCAAACGATTTGTGGAAATACAAGTACAGTAAGTGAATTATTTCTCTTAAAATTTCAATTTTTTAAAAGTATTCTAGAAGTGTTAAAGTTAATTTAGTACTTGATATGCATATTCTACCTACATTTCACTACCTTCATATCCTACTCATTACATTCCTATTCATATTCATTATTTGTATCCATATCCACTACCCTAACCATTTAAATATCATTCCATAAACCATATATATTATTCCATATTACTTATCCATACCACATTAACCCTAATTTTCTTAAAAAAAAATATCATAAACAAAAGGCTCAATTATCGAACCCTTTTTGGACCTACAAAAAGAAAGCAAAAAGGTTAGTTTCTTGGTAAACATTTAATTTTAAAATATGACCATTCTATTGGGAATTTTTAAAAATTAAATAAAGGTCAAAACCTAAGTTAAAATCATGTGAGAGCGCAATATGAAAATCTCAAAACAAAACAAATATGCAAACTATATTATTGAGAGCACAATCATATATGATTAAAAGCTAAGGTAATGGGCGAAGATGAAATTATAATACAAATAAAAATGAAAATGCATTGAACTAACCTAAATGTTAAAATGATGCGATGGAATGGAAATACGATGTATGATGCATGTGCAATGGGTGAACGGAAATATGAAGAGAAATGATGCATGAATTAGCAAAGGAAATACGATGAGGAATGGTGCATGTTCGATGAGGCATGATGTGTTTTGATGGATAGATGAATGCGAACATGGTGTTTAGTATACGCCATGAATACAAAACGAAGGGTGGATTGTGTAATGAATAGAGCCGAGAACATGGATAATGGAGAGTACACTGTGGAGCCAACACAACAAGCTAATCAGAAAATTTAAGCCACGAAGTAATTAGTCAAGTGGTCGACGGAGAAGAACGGTCAAACAAATTCAAAAACACAGTGTTGCAAACAGAGAGAGCCTCCGCCATTGTCAGACCTCATACCACTGAAAAACTGTGTGTTATTCACCATCATAGCCCTTTGCAAGCTCAGTAAGGGAGTGGAATGTTGTGCAAACCTTCAACACACATTCGTGATACCTTGTGAAGAACGAATTGACAAAGGAAGACGAGGGAGAGATATGAAGGAACAAAGGAAATTAGACACAACAAAGTGAGTAGAAGATATAGAAATAGAAGGACAGAGGGATAAGGGGACTTGATTAAGATTTCAAGCCAAGAAATTTGGCAGTTGTGTCAATCAAGCACGTTGTCAAGATGTAGAGATCCCATGATTTTTCTTGTTAAAAAAAACAATTATTCATATGAGAAAATCTCGAGACTTTTGTGTGAACTATGAGTTATAAATGAAGTGCTTCTACCACTGTTTTTAACTTGTCATTTCCATATAATGTGTCACTGCCACCATTCACAAACACTCTTCCACCAGTCAACACGAATCCTTCATTGATTTAATGAGTGAATATTTGAGAAATTAATGGAGATTTTTTATTAAGATGGAACTGTTTAAAACACAAGAAATCAAGTCAAACTAAGAGAAATCATGAAGATCACTGCCAGAGCAGGTAAACTCGGAAATTTCTTCATGTGTGGTTGCATATACGGTCTTCAATTCTAATTTGAATACAAACAGAGAACAAAGTGTTCAATTTTTAACACACAGTGGCATCATTTGTTGCATTTTTGAATGGTTTGTGTAAAAAAATTCATTTCATTTATATACACAGTGAGAAATTTCGAACCAAGAGAAAAGGTTTATGGTGAATGTTTTCAATGATAAATATTGAATTATGGTTTAAGAGGCAGTAAAAACATGGTCAAAATGTCTTTGTAAAATGGAGAGCAATGTTTTATGAATTTTGAAGACATAGTGAACCTATTTTTATGAGATTTTTGATGAAACAGTGAACCATTATTCGAATTTTCTTGCACACAATGAGCTTAGATTGAATGTATAATGCTTTTTCCTTAGAAGAGAAGGAGTTTTGTGTGAAATTGAAGGATAAAAAGGCAATGTGAATTAGAGGCAGAGGATTTTAATTTTTTAATTTTTGATGAAACAGAGGATCAAATAAGAAGAGTAGATTAATAAAAACATGATTTCTATGTCTTTATAATCTTTTCTACATCAAATCTTTGTCTTTGTAGAAGCAGTGAGTTCATTTTTCTTTCCAAGAGAACAGAAGATTGGTTTCACTTCAGTTGTCAAAGGCATCAAAAAGAGGTGAGCTTCACCACCATAATGTATATATCAACATAGATCTAGTGCATGATTTTTTTTTTTTTTAAATGAGGATGATGACATTATAAGGGTATATTAAATGGTTTCCAGAAAACATGGCAATAAGGATTAAAACTAAAGACTTTCAGATCGAGCATTGGGGCAAATACACAATAGAAAAACTTTACCAATCAGGTTTGGTAGGTTTCCTTCATAATTTCAAAGGGCATAATGAAGACATTACAAGGGAATTCATAAATAACTACAAACAATATCAAACTATGGTGGGCAGTTTAGTCATTCCCTTAACTCTAGAATCAACTTCTCAAGCCCTAGATTTTCCATTATCAGGAGAACATTATCACAAAGGGTTGCATTTTAAGGATAAGGGATGGACCTTCTTCCTAGACAAAAACAGAAAGGGATCCTTTGACAGAACTAAGGGGATTCCTAGAGAATGGTTCAATGAGCCTTGGGCTGAGTTAGTACTGATCATCCAAAAATTATTCACCTACGACAGTAGACACAACATAGTGCACCTATACCACATTAGGTTGCTACAACACATCAAGGGAGACATAAGAATCAACTTGCCATACTTTTTCTATAGAAATTTAATCAGGATGATTGAAAATGTGAAATATAAAACCAAACCTAAGGATGCACAAATCCATCCTCAAGGACTCATTAGAATCCTTGTTGATTATCAATTGAGAACTAAGGGTGTGATGTGGAGATATTTCCTAACTCAGAATCAGTTTACAGAACAAGCCATAGAAGACAAATTCAAAACAGTAAAGGAAACAAGGAGGGTAATGAATTCACCCCTTTATCCAATAATAATATCTAAGAAGCAACAAGAGACATTCATGATAGAAAGAGAGACATCATTTTTTTCCATTCCTAGGAGGAAAAGAAGAAATAATTCAACAGACATAAGCAGTAAGGAAAGAGAACAAGAAGTGAAAATCATTGAAAACCCACTAGAAAAAGACTCATATTTTGAAAATGAGGAGATTGAGGCCACTTCAGTTTCCAAAGACACCAAGAAAGAATAAAAATACCAAAACCTTAGCAGAATCAAAGAATTGACTGATAATCTGGAGGTAAGCAGGATATTGGAGAGGCACTTGAAGAGAGAAAATGAAACATACAAGAAAAATAATGAAAAATTGATCAAAGAGAATGAGAGATTGAATGAAGTGAGAAAAATGAAAGAAAAGAACAATCTTCTTACCATGCAAGCATTCAGATGGCTTAAAGAGAAAAACTCTTGGAAAATTAAATATGAAAAGCAGAAGGTCAAAGCCTCAATATACAAAGAGGAACAATACAAAGGTATAGACTCTCTTTTACAAGAAGCTCAGCAGGAAGCATCAGGGTCAGGGACAGTATCAACTTCATAACTCAGGAGGTCTAAAAGGAAGAAGCAAGCATGAGGACATGCTTGAACATCAACTTGAGGGAGATGTTGGCCCTCGTTTTTTATCTCTTTTTGTTTATGAAAATACACTTTATTTACCATGCTATCCATCCATACACCATCATATTCACCCTATTTTGTCCTGTTAATGCATATCCAGGTATTTAAATTAAGTTTTTCAATTTTTAGAAGTTTTATAAACAATTGAATTTTAAGTGCATTTTTGGACCAGATCAGAAATTCCCGTAATAGCTTCATGGTTGTCATATTTGCAGGACACTTGGGCTCGAGATGAATATATTTATAGAAAGCTTGGGAAATAAGATTAGATGTAAACCTATTGGTTCATTCAAACCGAGCTTAAACAGGCTTGGTCAAAGGCGATCAAATAGGACCTGTTTTTATAGAGATCCCTAGGACCTAGGTCAAATTTCTTATTTTATGAGATTTTCCAGATTTTGGGGGATTATATGGATGAGCTCGACCTGATTAGATAGGATAAGGATAGCCATGTCTACAGGAGACATTTTAGATGAGTTTGTTTCATATTTTATCTATTTAAGCCTAAGACTTTGAAGGCAATCATATGTAGAAATTGTGTAACTTAACTTTGATATTTCTGAGACTTTGGAGAGTTAATTGAAAGAGATGTTCTATTTAATTTTATGTTGTTATGTGGTGAATTCTTGACTGAATTTTCAGTAGCTGAAATCACTTATAGTGTGCAAGGCAAGGGTGGAGGGCCCCCACATTGAGCTAAGTGCACTTTCTAGTTATTTTAAGTTGCAATTCTGAACTAGTTTGTTCTATGCTTAATTTTTTAATTAGATATATGCTGATGTTTTATGAGTGCTGATGAATCTAATTATCATTCATATTCTGCATGTGAAAGTACAATCCAATGTTTAAGTTAAAAATTCTTTCTATCTGATTAAGAGTTAGAGCTAGAATTCATCTTTCCCTGCTTTTTAATGATTTTCTGAAGTTCCTATTTTTCTAACAATAGTATTAATGATGAATGAATCTGTAATGAAGGACAACTAGGATCTCTTTAGTTATAAGTTATTATTACATGCATCTTGATCTATTTCTCAATAGCGGTTTTTGTTTCTAATTCATGAAGTAATTCTGTAAGAGAAGGACAAACAAGTTCTCCTAAGTTAGGAGCTTCTTCTGTTGCTGATTACAGAATTGAATTTAGAAATTAATTAGTTTATATTTATATTTGTAATATGAATTTCCATTATTATTAATAATTCATAGCTGAAACCCATATATCTTGGGGATGCTTCTAAGTCCTACAAGCCTAGTTGATAATAAATACTTGTGTTTGTTTACCCAGTAAACAACCCAACACTATCCATAGCCACAAAGCTGTCATCTATAGCCATAGCCATAGAGTTTTCATCTCCAACCAAGTCACATAACAATGATCTTTAGCTATAGCCATATAGTGCATTGTACCCTGGAGACAACTCCTAGCTATAGGGAGTCAGTGCCTGGGACATATATCAAAATATGATGAAATTTTTTTAAATGATCGGTTTGAGTCAAATTATGAAGAATTCAATTAATATTATAGTTCATAAATTTTTCACTTACAACTAGTGTGGCCAACATTTTGAAGGTTGCGGACCTCATAATTAAAATGATGGAAAGAGGAAAAATGAGAATAAACATGCTTTAATAACTCAAGCAACAAAGAATTTAAGCTTTAACCATGTGAAAATAATGATGAAAGGAACAAGCGAAAGAGAATGTGAATGGATTTCTGAAAAGGGTGGAGCACGCATTAAGGTCCTTAAATGAATTGTAGGTACTGTTTGTAGCATAAATAAGTATAGGTAAATATACAACTACACTTAAGTGAACTTTCCGCTACATACACCTATACCAATAGAAGAAAAACACATGAAATAATAATTACACAAGAGAAAACAAGATACATAGTTCAACTTGCTAAAAAATTTGGAATCAAATTGGTTTTATTTTACTGGTTTCTAAGATGTTTCTTCATTACATGATAATAAAAATTCCTTGAGCTTTGGACCCCATTTCAATTATGCTTTCTCATTTTTATTTCTCCCCCCCAAAAGCTAACTATAAAAATCGGTTATAACACTGATTCATTATAGTTATAAAACTACCCTTTGATTTATATTAAAAATTACAATATATATATATATATATATATATATATATATATATATATATATATAATCCCCTTTTAAAAAGTAAATTGCCACCCCAATTTTTTTTATAATATAACATTTTAATCATTTGAGTGGGTAGTAAAAACAAGGCTGCATAGATAACATTCCCTACCACTTAGTTTAATTATTGAACTTTGAAAAGTATGAGCTAACTACCACATTTGAACAAGGGCTACATTGTAGATACTCTTTATTAGTTTAAGTATAGTCAAATTAGAGTAAAAAAATATGAAGACATAAATGAATGGATGAAAAAGTAATTTTCAATAGCCATACAGTACAACATTTCTCACTACTAGAACTACAAACAAACAAACAAATACACACACACACACACACACACACATTATTTTAGGTCCCTATATTTCTAGTGTAGTCCCTTATTATTGTTAGTGTATCCCCCTTATTGTTATTGTTGTACCCCTGTAGTCCCCATATTGTTATTATTGTGCCCATAAAAGCCCACTATTGTTATTGTTGTTCCCTTACATTATTATTGTTAGGTTGGCTAGGATTCTATTGTGACCCATTGGAATCCTACATAGAAAGGATTTTTTTTCATTTGTATCATCTAAGAATTGTTCATTTATGTAATGTACATGAGGTTTCCCCTCGAAGAGGCCGATTTCTAAGTCGTTGATCTATATTTTCTTCTATTTCGTAAGTTGGGTTCATAACATTTGGTATCATAGCTTTGGATTCTAGGGTTTCGCTGCAGCAAATAGGTCATAGTGGAATTTTCACTATAAATTGTTTTCTACGAAGGTTAAAAAAAAAAAAAAAACTCATTTGAGCTGAAATCTGGAGGAATGCCGTGTAAAAATTTCAGATCTTGGTATGCAATATTTTCGGAGATATGATCTGTGGAATTTAGGGTTTTGGAAGACTCTAGAATTTCATTTCAAACAGGGACCGAGGGAAAATCATCATAAATTTTGTTTCAGGAATCAGATTAGAATTATGTAAAAATTGGTCGAAAGTGCACAAAATGTTGTTTCTTGTATATCGATTTCAGAGCCGAAGGTCAAAACCGTGGCACGTGGCATGCTGTACAAATTCACTCTACTGAACCAACCCATAATTAGGTTATTGTGGGAGATCAGCCATAAATTGGTCTCGAAGAATCCAAATTAAGTTTGACCTATGGCATTGGAAATAATACTCAGAGGGCTACTACAAGATTGAATTTTAGATATTGAATATCCTAACTCACAGAGATAATTCAGGTTCAATATTGACCTCCTAAAAAGTAAGAAAAATGTGTGTATTTATTTTTTTTAAATTGCATAAGAAGTGTTTGAAAATGCACATTGAAGTGATTCCAAGGGCATATTGAAGCATATATATAAGTATTGGATTCTATAATACCTCCCAAAAATCATTCCACACTCATTAAGCCCTCAGAAATATCTACTATGATGCATGAAGAGGAGGAAGTGCAACATGATGTATCAAAATTACGATACCAAGTGCAACAAATGTCGCTCTCGCAAAAAGTAACAAAAAATTAAATGGAAGATAAAATGGATGGTTTGAAGAAAGGAATGAAAGCTAAGATAAATGGTATGGAAGCTAAGATGCATGGTTTGAAGAATGACATGGAAGCTAAGATAAATGGCGTGGAAGCTAAGATGGATGGTTTGAAGAATGACATGGAAGCTAAGATGAATAGCATGGAAGAAAAGATGGATGGTTTGAAGAATGGCATGGAAGCTAAGATCGATGGTATAGAAGAAAAAATAAAAGAAAACATGGAAGGTTTGAAGGAAGGTTTGAAAAAGTTGCTACAAGAAATGATTCCTAATGGAAAAAAGGTAGTAAAGGAAACTCACGATGAGAACAAAATAAATGTTAATCATGATTTCATAAACTCTAACATTAGATTGAAGACCCACCATATTTCAAGGATCAATATGAGTAAGTTTGATGGCAAGGATCTCGTAACACGGATACTATAGATGGAGCAATATTTTGATCTCCATAATGTGAAAAACACACAAAAGGTACACATTTCAACTTTATATTTAGAACAAAATACATTTGTATGGTATCGATGGATTTTCTCTCGTAAACGAGTTGTCACTTGGTCAATTTTATGGAGGAAATGATAGCACATTACGAGGATACAAAGAGCAACATCTTCTTTAGCCAATTGATAAATATCAAACAAAAGGGTTCAGTGGTGGAACACATTGAGGACTTCCAAAAATTGAATATAAGGGTAGTTAATATTCTAAAGGAACACAAGATTGATGTCTTCATAGGGACTTTAAAAGATAACATCCAACATGAGGTTCGTCTTTGGGAACCTAATTCATTAAAGAAGGCATTCATGTTGGCAAGAAAATTTGAAAGTAAAATTATGGTGACAAGGAAGCCTACCACTCAAATCTATAAAGATGGAAGTGTTGCTACTCCTAAACTTCCACAACCTACAAGATTGACACCACAACAATTGAAAGAAAAAAGAGCAGAAGGGATTTTCTACAGTTGTGATAGAAAATTCACTAAATGTCATAAGTGTGTTGAGAAGAAATTATTTTACATAGATTGTGAAGAGGAGGAAGAAAATGAACAAGAAACTTCAAAAGAAGAGGATATACACCAAGAACCAACCTTAGAGAAATAAGAAATGAATCTGATCATATCCTATAATGAATTCAAAGGAATTTCCACTCCTCAAACCCTCAATATGTAAGGACATATCAAGAAGAAAAATGTAATAGCATTGATTGATTCGCGTAGTACCCATAATCTTATTCATTGTAAGGTAGCCAAGGAATTGAATTCCTGTACCCAGCACCAGAGTTTCAAGTGATGGTTGCAAATGGAGGAACTATAAATTTCTCTGGAAAGTGCCATAATATCAAGCTAACTATGGGGGAATATGTATTGAATAGTCCAATGCTTTCCATTCCAATGGGTGGTGTTGATGTTGTACTAGGAGTACAATGGTTACAATGTTTGGGGGTGATAGCTTTTAATTTTCAAGAACTTTTCTTGAATTTTTTTCAGAAGGAAAGGAAGTTGAATTATGGGGTATCGCAAGGAAGCCGAGAAATATAATAAGATCTAATGTCATGAAAAACATTCTGAATAAAGAACAACAAGGCGTAATTGCACAATTATACTAACTATAAGTTCCAACATCAAAAATAGTCTATTTATCCAAATCTCCAAAAAGTCTTGGATAACCATTCCAAGGTGGTTGAAACTCCCAAAGGACCCCCACTTATTCATGTTCATGATCATGCTATTCATTTGATTCCAATAAATTTTCCTCCAAACATCAGGCCTTAAAGATATCCTTATGTCCAAAAGAGCGAAATTGAACGTATGATTGCGGAAATGCTAGAGGCTGGTATAATTCAACCTAGTCAAAGTTCTTTCTCTGCTCCAGTAGTATTGGTGCACAAGAAGGATGGATCATGGCACATGTGTCCAGATTATAGGGAGCTCAATAAGCTCACTATTAAATATAAAATTCTCATTTGTGTGATTGATGAATTATTGGATGAATTACATGGAGAAATTTATTTTACCAAGTTGGATCTTCATTCAAGATATCATCAAATTAGAATGAAGACTGAAGACATTCTGAAAACAACATTTCGAACTCATGAGGGTCATTATGAATTTCTGGTCATGCCTTTTGGCCTTACCAATGCACCTTCTACATTTCAAGGGTTGATGAATTCCATTTTCAAACCCTTCCTTAGAAAATTCGTGTAAGTAGTTTTTGATGATATACTAATCTACAATAGGTCATGGAGAAACAATTATATGAAAAAAATTGCAAATGTTTCTTTGGAGTAAAAGAGGTGGATTATCTACTTCATATTGTATCTCAGGAGGGTGTTAAGATAGACCCTAAAAAAATTAAATCCATTAAGGAATGGAAATTCCCCACATCCATAAAGTAGTTGCATGGATTTCTCGGGTTAACATGTTATTATCACAAGTTTGTTAAGAATTATGGGAAAATAGCAACACCTATAGAAACATTATTGAAGAAAGATGCATTTTCATGGACTCTTGAAGCAACTAAGGCCTTTTAACATCTTAAAGAGTCAATGTGCCAAGCACCGGTCTTAGCTATGCCAAACTTCACAAAAACATTTATTGTGGAATGTGATGCCTCAGGAAATGGAATTGGTTCTATTTTAATGCAAGAAGGAAGACCCATTGCTTTTTAAATCCATCCAATCAAATAAAAGTATTTACAAAAAGCTATTTATGAGAAGGAAATGTTAGAAATACTACACGCACTAAAGAAATGACGACCTTACCTAATGGGAAGACTCTTCAAGGTAAAAACTGATCATGATAGTCTTAAATACTTTTTGGAACAAAGACTATATTCAGAAGAGCAGCAAAAATGGGTCACAAAGATGTTGGGTTACGACTTTGAAATCATCTACAAAAAATGGAAGCTAAATGTTGTTGCAGATGCACTCTCAAGAAAGGATGATGATGTGAAAGAATTTCTTTGTGCCATTTATATTATCCAACCAGATGGGATAACTGAAGCAAGGGAGGAATGGAAGAATCACGAAGAAGTATGGACACTCATTCAAAATTTGTAGCAAGATCCTAGTATATCTGATACATTTATTTGGAAAAAATATTCCTTATGGTACAAAGATCGCTTATATCTTTGTAAGAATTCCCAACTAAAACAAAAGATTATTTTGGAATTGCACACCTCTCCCTTAGGAGGACACTCGTGATTTTTAAAAACTTACCACAGGGTGAAGGAATATTTTTTTTGGGATGGCCTTAAATATGATATTCAAAATTTTGTGGCGGAATGTTTGGTTTGCCAACAAAATAAAGTTGAGACATTTAATACCTCGAGGCTGCTACAACCTTTATCCATTCCAAGTCAATGTTGGGAGGAGGTTTCAATGAATTTTATCACAAGTTTACCTAAGTCGGAAGGAAAAAGTGTCATCATGGTGGTAGTTGATAGACTTACTAAGTATGCACACTTTTGTGCATTATCTCATCCATATAAAGTGAGTACAATTGATACTGCATTTATGGAAACAATTCAAAAGCTACATGGAAACCCAAAGATTATTGTAAGCGAAAAAGATGCCATTTTCACTGGAAATGTTTTGATGGAATTATTTTCTTGTTTGGGTACTCAACTAGCTCATAACTCATCTTATCATCTTCAATCCGATGGGAAAACTAAGATAGTGAAAAAATGTTTGGAAGGATAACTTCGTTTCTTTGTATCTGATAAAAAAACACAATGGGTCAAGTGGTTACCTCTGGATGAATGGTGGTATAACACTTCCTTCCACACTACAGCAAAAATGACCCCATTTATGGCACTTTATGGAGATCATCCATCGTCCATCAAATCATATTTAAGAGAACATTCTTAGGTTCAAGCAGTGGAAGATCACATCGAGCATCAACAAAAAGTTCTCCAAATCTTAAAGGATAACCTAAATTTGGCACAAAATCGAATGAAACAACAGACAGATTAACATTGCAGCGAGATAAGTTTTAATGTAGGTGACTGGGTATTTTTACGACTACAACCATAGAAACAAATGTCCCTCAAGCAAGCTAAGAAGGATAATAAATTATCACCAAAGTACTATGGTCCTTACAAGTTGTTGCAAAATATTGGTACTATGGAATACAAATTGGAGCTTCCTGCTTCTTCCCGAGTGCACACAGTTTTCCATGTTTCATGCTTAAAGAAGGTTAGAGGTGAAAAACTTCCAGTTCAAACAATATTACCAGAACTTTATGAGGAAGGAAAAATCATGTTGGAACCTGAAGTAGTCACAGAAACAAGAACTCGGTAGCTACGAAATCAATCAATTTCAGAGTATCTCATCAAATGGAAGAACTTACCCACTGAATATTCCACATGGGAGGATTATAATTCTATACAAAAGCATCCATAACTACTGAAGCATTGAGGAAAACACTTTTTTGAAGGAGAGGGGCATGTTATGTCCCTATATTACTAGTGTAGTCCCTTATTGTTGTTAGTGTAGCCCCCTTATTGTTATTGTTGTACCCCTGTAGTCCCCATATTGTTATTATTGTGCCCATAAAAGGCCACTATTGTTATTGTTGTGCCCTTACATTATGGTTGTTAGGTCGGCTAGAATTATATTGTGACCCCATGGACTCCTATATATGGAAAAGAGGTTTTTTCATTTGTATCATCCAAGGATTGTTCATTTATGTAATGTAAAGGAGGTTTCCCCCTCGAAGAGGTTGATTTCTAAGTTGTTGATATATCTTTTATTTTATTTTGTGAGCTAGGTTCATAACACATTACCTGTCATCAAATACATAAAGATAAATATCACAAATATATTCGTTCTATATATATATTAAGCAGGGAAAAAGGAAAAAAAATGGAAGTAGGGATGACTCCCGACACTAAAACTATGTAAATTTCATCAAAAATTAAAAAGGGAAGTAGGAAGACTCTAGACACTAAGATTATGTAAGGTTCATCCAAAATTAATGAAAAGTCATCCATGACCAACATTCCCTGTATAATATTTATTGAAAAAAGATCTTCAAATTATGTTTACCAACTTCAATTATATTGAAAAACAATATATAAATATATAAGTTGTAGTAATTAATTAAAAATAGTTTTAGTTATTATTTTAAAAGTGATGAATATATAAATTTGTTTTCAATAATGAGAAATTTTATTAAATTATGTTTAACCAATTTATTTAATAATTTATTAAAATTTAATTGCTAAATTAATATTGAAAATAGTTATTATTAATTCTCAATTATGATTCACAAAATATAAATTAAAACTATTATATAATGAAATTTTAATTATCATTATTTCAAAAAAAAAATCAAAATTTAATATTTTATTGATATGCCTTTTATACATTGAATTTATGAAGTGAAATATAAAAGCGAGATTAGTGGTGTTCCATTTTTAAGGTAAAGTTGTAAAGTTGCCTTGAACATCTTGTCCATTGACCAACGTGAACCAATTTGCTGATTCGAATGAGATAGGTGGCAACATAACGTGAACCAAATACTCCCAAAGAGTAGTTATACTCGTGTTTCATTTAATTGCGAATATTGTTGTTTGAACATCTTGTACGTGAGAGTTGTGAGCATTTTGTTTACTGTACATGTTAGATGAAATATTTGACAATGAAACCAATGGAAAGAAGGTGAACGATTCGATTAAATGGTTTTTTACATACGTAAATGGAGAAGACAAGGTAGTTGTAAAGCACAATCCATAAAAGAAGAGGCACCCCTAGAATATATGTTTGAATCCATAAAATAATAATATTCTGAAACCATCACAAACTTTGAGCAAACCTTCTAATCCAGATGTCAGATTCCATCAATTCATTATTGCTCCATTAATACATTGAATTGTTCAAACAGTTAATTCTAGGTAGAATATAGAAAGAAAGAAAGAAAGAATTTTTAATGTCCACGAGGCTAAAAATAGCCTATGGGACAGATTGCTTCTCTATCTGGCGCTTGTATTCGGCCCTTTTCCTGTGAAGTTTTACAATAACCGCTCCCAACTTATCGACAAACTCTTTTTTGAATAGATTATCCCAAGAACTAGCTACCAGAATACCTGCATATTTTTTCCTGTTGTCTTTGAAGGCCTCACATTCTACAATGAAATGTTTTTCTGTTTCCACTTTTCCGGAGGATAAAAAAATACATACTCTTTCCTCCCACATTTTTTTGGCCTTTTCCAGCGCCCTGTTTCACAACGAAGTTGATGAGAATTATTCCTTAATTGAAAAACAAGAATTTTAGATCTCCAAGAAATATTAGCCCCTGTGTACGCCTTTTGTTGATGGTTATGCATGGGGTTAAACTCTTAAATGTAGTACTTCTTCTTTCTCCCTAGCTCTTTCTCCCAAGTATGTTTGTGGAACTTATCCATAACAAAAGTTTTTATCTCTTCACTGTTTGTAGGACACATGCTCAAGAAAATAAACCATTTACTAAACCATTTTTTATTTTTCCGCATCCAAGTCTTCTTTCTTTTGCACAATCTATCACTAAACACAACCTTAGGCCATCTACCCTCTTCCATTTGCTCAATTTTTTTTAGATACCTTATGACTCGCACCATAGCAATTGCTTCAATAGGACTAGCCCCTGTTTCACTTAACAAGATAGCATAAGGAACTGCACTTTTATTTTTGAATTTGTTTGTAATCAAACGCTTCTAAATTTTCTTAATTTGTTTCCACTTCATCTAGGTTGTGCTGCTGGCCCATAGTTCACAACCGTAGAGAATCACCGGAATCACTAGAAGCCCAAAAAGAGTTAGACTGGTTTTCCAGTCCCACAACTCTGCCTCTCTACACCTTTTTTAAAGAGCATAAAATGCTTTCCAACCCCCTAAAGTTCTTTTCTTTCTACAACCATCCCAACTTAAATTTCCGTTGAAGTCAATTCCGAGGTATTTGTAGTTTGCAACTTCTTCTAGAATGTTGCCTTCAAAATATAACTTATGTTGGTTATGCTTTATTTTGTTAGAGAAAACCACTAATTTCGTTTTGCTAATATTGACTTGCATCCCAACCCTTCTACAAAAATGATCAAGGGAACGTAAATGCTCTTGCAAACCAAGAGTCGATTTAGCAATCAATATAAGGTCATCTGCATACAAAATAAGCCTTATAACAAACTTGTCCAAATGGATACCGTCACCCCCTTGCGAATTTAGCCACTCTTCAAGCTTGTCAATATATAACCCAAAAAGGGTAGGAGACAATGGGCAACCTTGCTTGACCCCGATATCGCTTCAAAAACTTTCAGAAATGCCTGCTGAAGTTCTGATTTTGACTTTCACCTCTTCATACAACCTATGCACAGCTGCTCTCAAATGCCTGGGAACCCCGAGTTCCTCCATTCTGCCCCAAAGCTTATCCCTAAGAGTCGTGTCAAAGGCTTTTCTGAAATCAACAAAGCAACAGAAAATTTCTTCCTTTTTTTCCCAAATTTTTCAATGATGTGCCTTAAAGTTATACAATGATCAATTGTGGAATGTTTAGGTTTAAAACCTGCTTTCCCTTTAGCATGTTTATCTGTTTCTTCTGCCCACTTGCTGATTTTATTTTATAACGTGCTTCCAAATAACTTTGCAAACAAGGGGTTTATAATTATGGTTCTATAATTGGAGGGATTATTGACGTCACCACTCTTGAAAAGAGGTATTTCCATACTAGTTGTCCAATCTGTGGGGAACCTCTGCTGTAAGATGTTGTTGAAATTTTTTGCGATGTGAGGTGAAAGAATTTTTAAGCCCCACTTTAGATACTCTTCTTGGAGTTCATCTAAGTCTTTTTCTTTTCCAGCGCCCAACTTCTTGATACCCATCTCTACCTCTTGCACCGTGAAGAGTTTTGTGTCTGTGTTGACCAAGGGAGGAGGGTCAACCTTGGGATCCTACTCATAAAGTTGTCTTGCATAGTCAAACCATTTAGAAGCTGTAATGTTGTTTTCAGTTTGCATATTTTTCGGTTGGAGCTCCTTCCAGAATAATTTGGTGTTATTTTTCCCTAGGAAGATTAGTTCTTCTCTCCTTGAAACCATGAAATCAGCCTTTTTATTTTTTACTATCTGCTTGTAAGCCTTGAGCTTTATGTTATCCGTGTCTGATTCCTTCCACCTTCTCCTTGCCTTTTTGAATTCCTTGTCCAACCAAGCATTAACCGGAAAGCAATTTGTTTCAGACTTCTTAATTTTTGCTCTTTTGCACTCAGCAAGTGCACTTTGAATTAAATGTGTTAATCCGTGACTATGAAGGCCATGAGATGAGATTTCCTCCTTCTTGAAGAACCTCTCTAGCATTATTTTGAAGGTATTACAATTCTCTGGAGTCAAAATAATTTTGCCCTTTGGGAGATTTTGTTGAACACACTGAGTTTTTGACCCTAATTGCTTCTTTCTAGTCCAAGAGAAACTTAAATAAATTGGCTTGTGATCTAATTTTAAGTCCCAAATTTGATCTCCAATCAGCACTTCCTCCATTTTCTCACACAAACTATGTGAGCAAATTACATAATCTACTACACTTGTTCCATTGTAAGTATTGCAAGTGAAATCACCGGACTTTTCCCATCTAGTCAAACCATTACAAATGACTAAATCAAAAGCCCCACATAGCGTAAGCAATTGTTCTCCAAAGAGATCGCAGCCTTTATCCTTTGAATTTCGTCCCCACTGATGATTACTCTCTTCTGTAAGCCAGATAGGGTCACTGACTTCTTTACAACAAAGAATGCTAACTTGTTCACCTGCAGTTCTATCATTGAAATCCCCCACTATAAGGACTTCACCTAGTTGAGAAAATATTGCAATATCTGTTTTTAGGGCTGCAAAGGGATTTTTGTGGTCAAGCCCTCTACTTTTGTAGATTTTTTAAACTTGCGGCGCAAAATAGCATGCTGCAATTCTAATGTGATTTCCATTTTATGATATTTTAAGCCAAACAAATTGCTTATTTGGGTCTTCTTTTTCTAGCTGAATGAAACGACCTTCTTTTTAGGCTTACTAATACCATGATACCCCTGTGCCCTTTGCCATTCCCTGCTACCTTGTTCCACACTACTATCTTCCAGTACCCTTCAAACAAAGGTTTCTTGCACCCTTCATGCTCATGTGTTTCTATGAGGAAAATTATGTATCTACCTTTTGCAATAGGTCCTAACCTAGGTCCTCATCTCCATGGGTAACCCCTGTAGTTCCAACAAACTAATCTTAAGGAAACCTGGGTAAGACTTGATTGCTATTTGTTTTGACATGCAAGACTCATAGTTGAGTCTTTGTCCCTACTTGCCCATAATGACCCTGCTTCCTCATTTCTTGCTAAAGAGTTTTTTGCCTCTTCTTTGTTATCATTTTGCCGCCTTCTTTTGGAAGGAGGTCCAAATTGTGCAATCACGGCTTTACCTTTATAAATCCATGCTCTTTTTCCCTCATCTCTTGCTGCCCTAACTTTTGTTATTTTTTCCCTCCTTTCCTCCTGTTGTCTTACAGTTAAATCTTCTTCTAGAAAAAACCAAGAACCCCTCAAGATTTGCTTCTTGCTTAGAATGATATCTTTATCACGCAAGTTGGGCATGATGACTTTTATGGGCCTGGCTCTCTCACCGTTAAGCTTACGTACACTCCATGCTTGACATATTTTTCCTTGCCATTGGAGTTTGTCTTTCAAGAAGTCTCTTGCAAGGTCAAGATTACATTCATTTTTCCCATAATATTTCACCCCTTTAATAATTATGTTTGTTTCTCTATCATGTCTTTCCTTGCTTTCTCTATCTTGCATGTTGTTAACCTGAATGTTTGTTTCTCCTTACCTCTTAGCAGAATTGCTAATAACTTTAGCCCAAGTTTTGGAAAGTTTTGTGGAATCTCCTTTCCTCCCTTCTCTTGATGTTTCTTCATTGTTGTCTATTTGTGCAACTTCTTTCCCCTTATCCTAGGATGGATTCGCATTCATCACCTCTGTATTCTCCATTGCAAATTTCTTCATGTTTTGCACCTCCATTTTCATGCGTTGCCATTCTATTTTCCCTATTTGGAGAGCTTCCTGCAGTAATGACACTTGTTCCTTCAGAAATTTGTTGCTTTCTTCTAAAGCCTGGTTTTCAGTTGTTGTTATATGGATTGTACAATCTCTTTCCAGCTCTTTAGCTTCTACTACTTCCAACCTTTCTTTTACATTTAAGAGTTATTTCACATAAAGATCAGATGACCAAGTGAGAGGTGTGGATGTGGGACTATACAAAGCATAATCATCAATGACTTTTTCTTTTCCTTTGGACTTGTTGCCACATGCTTGCAAAGAACACTTGTTTGAATGTTGTTTTTTGTGAAGAGTACTCTCCCTTTGAGACCTTTTTTTCCTTGTCTGCTCCCATTTTAGACGAGCTAGTCTCCGTTTTAAAATGCCTCGATATTGTTTGGCATTGACCCAAACCCACTTCCTAGTTTTGGCTGATGGGGCAATTTTCACTTGCCCTATATCATTTGTTTCCACGGGTTATAAAGTTTCTTGTCCCATTATCATGATGATATTAAGGGAAATCAAAGTCCCTGCCCAAAACTGACCCTTTGTTTTATGATACTTACAAAAATGGTATGGCAAGAAATATCAGCCAACTTCATACAACTATCGTTCGTATATCAAAGACTCTGCATGACTGATAATCTATGTGGCACCCCAAGGATGCAGAAAGAGCCATCAATTCATTATTGCTCCATTAATACATTGAATTGTTCAAACAGTCAAATTCTGGGTAGAATATATATATGATACTTACAAAAATGGTATGGTAAGAAAGATCAGCCAACTTCATACTACTATCGTACGTATATCAAAGACTTTGCGTGACTAATTATCAATGTGGCGCCTAAGGATGCAGAAAGAGGATATTGGTAGGCATATATTTCTTTGACAGTTTTGCATAAGGAATGATGTGTTGTATTCTATTTTGTTACTTCTATATCTAAGTTTGCTCAACATTTACTGGGTCATAAAACCAAATAATTTACAGTGGAAAAAGCCTCGATACTACCTATGCGAATATGTGATGGCTTAAATTTGTTGTACAAAGCATGTTAACCCAAAAGTGTTTAATTTTTTGTACTTTTATGTCAGCGATGGGTTGCAAAGTACAAAGTGGCTAGGTTGTTCAATAGGTATGTAGGAAACTACAGAGTACAAAGTGGCACCACTTGCTTGCTGATGAGGATCGATGTTCGCTACCGCTCGATGGATGAGACGTTATCTCCCATTGGAAAACACCTGGATTGGAGCACCTAGAGCAACACTTAGAGCAGCAACATCTAGGAGTCATATTCAAACGATATGAAAGGTTAAGAGCAAAGAGAGAAGAGAAAGTGGCTAGGATGTTCAGCGATCTAGCGCGCATGTCTGAGGAGAGTACAAATTATAATCATTATACGATCAACATAGATCCATCTTAACCCCAAATCTAATATGAGCTTAGAGGGATCAAATTTTTTCATGGGAAAATTTGTTTTAGAGTGAAAAAACAATGTGTAATTTTTAATTGTTTAAGTTGTCTTTTTTAATGTTATTTGTGCATTGAACTAGTTTTTTTTGTTATTAATATATTTTTAAGTATAAGTCAATACTAATTCACATTAAATTATTTTATTCAATATTCACATTGGATATTTTATTCAATACAACATTAAAATATTTTCTTTTAATATATATATATATATATATATATATATATATATATATATATATATATATATATATATATATAACTGACATTTCTTTTCTATTTAGACAATATTTTATTTTATTTTATTTTAAGAGGGATGAACATACTTACACATAGCCTTCACACTCGGTTGTAGAATGAGTCTCTCAACTCAAATATTTTATTTTTATTTTAAGAGGGATGGACATATTTACACATAGCCTTCCCACTAGGTTGTAGAATGAGTCTCTAATTTCAATAAGAGAAATAAGACCACAAAAAATCATATCCATGATCAATAAAATATAATAAAAATATTTTAAAAAATAAATTGAATTACTTTGCTAATGTTAACTTTAAATAAAATAATTTAGTTTTTAATCAATTTTTGAACTAATTTAAAGTCAACAAAATATTGATTGCCTTTATCCTCTCCCATAAATAATGCATTTCATTGTTTTGACCCACCGAACACTATATCCAATAAAGTTTAAATTGAATGGAAGAACGTGGACCCAACTTTCATCACATGCACATGTAGAAAACCATTAACAGTTTTGCAGACCCTCCTAGTGATTTGAAAATAGGTTTTGGGACCCTCCTATGTTACCCTTGGAGGAAAGGGCCTGGGTTAGGGCATATTGCAGAAGGTAGAGACATAATTTTTCTCACGGAAACTCACGAATGATGATGGTTGCAAAACTCTTATGTTTGGCAATTATTTGAAGTTAGCAGTTTGGAAGAAGGTAACATAAAATGACAAAGGGTATGGGGGAATACTAGTTTTAGTGAAATAAAATGAAGGTCGTCACATTCAGTTAATGAAAGAAGATGCAAATAAACAATATTTATGGTTCAAAATATCAAATAATGAGAATCACATAAGAATTGCAACATGTTATTTTTCCCCTCAAGTCTCAAAAACTTACAAAAATAAGGGGATATACAACAAGGATCAGTATGCATCTTTAAAGCAAGATATTTCCGCGTACTCTTAGCAGGGAGAAGTTCTCTTAGTGGGATATTTTAATGCTAGAACAAAAAATCAACAAGTTAGTATTATTTTTTGTAAAGAGGATCATAATCCTATTTGGGTCACCGAAGAGGAGAATCCCAAATGGGTGAGATGTTCAGAAGATGACAAAGTTAGCAATCCTTTTGGAGAGGAGTTGCTTACACTGTGTCATGATTTCAACTTAATTATTTGCAATGGTATAGATACATGGAAAAGGTCTCGGAACTTCACTTGCAACACATACAATGGTGCAAGTGTCATTAACTATGTGATTTTTTCACAAAGCTTGATAGAAAAGATAGACGAAGTTAAGATTGGAGAGCATATGTGGGACTTAAAATCAAACCATAACCCAATTTATATAAAATTATCATGGTCAGAAGAAAGGTAACATGAAAGAAAAACCCAATGCTCCTAGTAACCACTATCAAGGGGAAAATTCTTCTAACATAAGAAAATTGTACTATCTTCAAGACAATGCTAGAGAGATTAATTTAGAAGGAGAAAAATGGTTTCCAAAGCTTCAACAATCATGAGTTAACAAATATAATTCAAAGTGCACTTGAGAAATGCAAAAAAGCAAAAAATAGGAAATCATAATCAAATTGTTTTCCTGTAAATGCTTGGTTTGATGAGGAATGCAAAATGGAAAGGGGAACCTTGAAAAAGGCATCCAAGGAGAAGATGAATGTAAAGTTATAAAAGCAGATACTGAAAGGAAAAAAAATTGAGTTCATGCAAACAAGGCGAGAAGAGTTAATATATCTAGGCAAGCATAAACCAAAGATTTTCTGGCAGGAACTTCAACCAAGGAAGAAGCAATTCGAAAATAATATTACAACCAATCAATGGTTTGAATATGCAAGACAACTCTATGAGAAAGAATCAGAGGTTGATCCTCCCCCGAGGATCAACACAACTACACATATCTTCACGTTATAATAGGTGGATATTGGAATTAAGAAGCTGAAAATAGGAAATGAAAAGGACTTGGTTGAACTTCAGGAAAAGTATCTAAAATGGAAAATGAACACTCTTGCACCGCACATCATGGAAATATTCAACAACATCATTCAACAAGGATTCTCAAGAGACTCGACAACTAGCCTAGAAATACCCCTTTTTAAAAGTGGAGACATTAATAATCCTTCCAATTAAAGAACCATTGTGATCAATCCTTTGTTTGAAAAACTTTTCAGCAACATGGTAGAGAATAGAATCAATAAGTGGGAAAAAGTAAAAGAAAAGAGGACAAAAGGACAAGCGGGTTTTACGTTGAAACATTCTACAATGGATCATGGTATCACGTTGAGCCACATTATTGAAAATTTTTGGGGGGACAAAGAAGAAGTATTTTGTTTCTTTGTTGACTTCAAAAAGGCATTTGACACAGTCGCTAGAGTTGTGAAATAGAATGAAAGAGCTTGAAATTCCTTTGCATTATAGAGTCGTTGTCCATAGAATTTATGAAGAGGTGAAAGTCAAAATCACAACCTCAATGGGTTTGTCAGAAATCTTTAGAAGTGACATTAGAGTCGAGCAAGGTTTCCCTCTATCCCCTACTCTTTTTGTTTTATATATTGATAAATTGGAAGAGTGGTTAAATATGCAAGGTGGAGATGGTGTTCAGTTGGGGGAGTTTGTGATAAAGCTTCTTATATATGCTGATGATCTTGTATTGATTTCTAAATCGGCCCATGGATTGCAGATGCACCTATATGCCCCTGAGAATTTTTGTAGAGAAGTGGGGATGCAACTCAATACTAGAAAGACCAAAATAATGATTTTCTCAAATAAAAGGAAGTAGAGTCAACATACATTCTTATTTGAAGACAAAATTATTGAAGAATTAAATGAGTACAATGTTGATTTTTGGGTAGCTTGGGAGGTACTCCAAGGCCTAGTGTTTGAGGGTTGGAGGTCAAAGCACCAAAAATGGGATTGTGGGCTTGAGAACCAATCTTGGGGGTTTTACAACCATTGATGTTTGGGCAAAAAACATGATGACCTTTCGAAATGTGATGAATGAGGATGGTAGTGCTCATCGAGATGAATCTAAGGCATCAAAAATCATCCAATTTCGATTTGTCGTCAAGGAGAAATGAATTTTTGAAGTTGACAAGTAATTATTGGTTTTCACGTAATGTAGGTTTGATGAAAAATTCGTCCAATAGATGTGTCTCTTCATCTATTCATGGGAGCCCCTAATTTGGCTATAAAATTAGGGTGATTTGTAGCTTTTTAGTCATCGTGTGCAACACTCATCAAAGGAGCTCTGAAATTTGAAGGAGTCTGCAGCTAGACGAGAAGGCTTGGAAAAACGTGAGGGAGTCTGCCCTAGACATCGTGGGAGGAGCTATAGGTGACAATGTATTGTTGAGGCATGTTTGTGGGCTAAGACAGATCTATTTGGGCTTGTTTCAAGTGTGTTTCAACAACAAGGGAAGGTTAAAGACAACATGGAAGAGAGTCCACTTCAAGAAAACATGGAGAGGTCTAATTCATTAGGGGAATTTTGAGGTCTAAAATGGGCCTCCTAAGGAAAATGTACAATCAAAATTCACTTTATGAGAACCAATTACATTTTAGGTGATGACATCATCCCTAATGGTTGAGGTGGCATATCTTGAGTTAATGGTACTTATTTGTCACATTCTCAATGGTGGATAAAAACTCATGGTTAACCATGGTAGTACTCTAAGTACTTTTAAAGTCAAATTAAAGTACTCATAATAAATGTCATTTCACACTTTTTGAATAAAAATATATTATTGTCATTTCATATTTCTTGAAAGAAACAATGCATATCCCTATACATTTATTATATTATATTATAATATATTATTTTTATATAGTATATTAATTACATGTTTTTATACAATTTAAATAATATAAATTTTAATTAATAACATATAATATAATTAAGAATTCATAAATTTATATTTATATTTTATTTTAAGTTATTTAAGTACAAAGAACAAATGAATTAGTTGTTTAATGATAATGATTTTTTCTTGAAAATTTCATTCTTATTTATAGTCACATCAATACAATTTTTTTATTAATTTTATTTTGGTACAACTTTTGAATTGAATTTAACTATGGTTACATGCATTGTGGTGCAAAAAGTGAATTGAAAATTCATAAATATTATTTTATTGATTTAGCTATTATTTTATTCTTTCCTTAGGAGGCCCATTTTAGACCTCAAAATTCCCCTAATGGGAGGCCGAATTGTTGTAGGGTATGCAGACTTGGGTGTAGGACTGTTTGAGGGTCAAAACAGATACGAGACGGGTTGTATTAAGGGCCGGTTTGCTAGGCTAGTTTTCTAAAGAGAAAAGAGGCATTACGTTGTTGTTGTGCTAGGCCGCAAGCCATACCACATAGTTGGGCCAAATTGGAGGGCTTTCAAGGGTGGACAACAACCTAAAGAGGAAGCGTGGCATGGGAGGAGCCTCTGCAAGGTGGAACGCGGCCCTAGAAGGGCTTTCTTGTTGATTGTGTGGTGAAACTAAGGCTCCAATACGTGCCCTAACCAGGAGTGTAGTGAAAAACAATGTAAACAATGTTGCAATAGTGTTTTATGGAGGGATGTTGGGTCAAATTATTTGACCAGAATTTGGATTAGTTAAGAGAAGCCTGTGGAAGTCAAAGAGGAGGGGAAGAACTTATGGTTAGATGCCCTAAACCAGTGATAGTTTCCACAATGATTTTGCAATAGACTTGGACCGATATTTTCTTGTGTATTAGGTCAAAGTGTTGACTATTGCGTGGATCATTTTGATGGGAATCTTGAGGAGGCCTTTGGAGTTGTTTGGAGGACCCCACGTGGATTGTTGGGAGGCCTACCAAGCAGCTAACATGATAGTAATCACATCAGATTGGAAGGCAATAGGACAACAACAAGGTGTGTTGCAGATGGACCCATGTATGATGGATTGATGGTGTCCTAGGTGAGAACATATTGATGTGCCCAGATTTGTGCAATAGCTCCTTTATTGCATAAGCAAAGGGTAGATTTTTGGAGTCTATGGACAACCATGTGTAAGGGTCTCCCAAGTGTGGGGATGACCTAACTAGGAGAAAATGCTAAAACATGGACTTGGTCTTTCATGGATTTTTGGAGGGCAGCATAAGAGAGGACCAAGGGTGGACAAGATTGGGCACTTATGGTATGCTGGAGGACAATGTGATAGTGTCTATGTTTGAGCCGAAGTGAAACACCTTGATGGAAAAAGGTGACTACTTATCTGGTAGTTGTTGGAGCTCACGGGTCTGATAAACCAGGAGCAAGATTATGGAGCTCGAGACTTGTGTGTGGATAAGGAATTATACAACACATCGTGAGAAATCCTCCTATACCATGTTCATTTTTGGAGATGGACATCTCGCAGTGATAGGTGGAAACCCTCCGTGCTATATGTTGGTCTTCATCATTGCAGCACAAGAAGACCATAGTGTGATGAAGTCCATGAATGGATGAGGAGAAACAGTGAGAAGATTGAGAGTTGTTCACAAGTGGAATTGTGAAAAAATCAACAGGAGTCTCAATGTGTTGTGCCCTTTATGGACGAAGGGACAACTAGAGAGCAGATTGGATAGCTGAAATTTAGTGGCTAGATGGACTTGGAGAATTGATAGAGGTAGGAGCTGCAGATCGGGAGTCGAATGACTGGGAAGGTACAAGGTACGACCGAGAGTGTTGAGAGATTTCACTACATCCAGATGGTCAGATTATCTTGTTTGTATCTTTTACTAGTGGATGTATGAGGGTCATTATCCCTAGTATGAGAGCCCTAGGCTATTATATTATATGTTGTTAATATAACAAAACTGGGTTGAAAAATAAAAAAGTTGTCTATATTTTGTGCATATGTGATTTATTGTTGTTTATATTCCGCTATGAAAATTAGTTCTGTTGAGATTCTTGGTTTGGTAGCGTCAGAGATTTTAAAACTCTAACCTAGACCCAAGATCATGGATTTTCAACATGGTTTCAGAGCCTGTCTGAGCTAATTTGGAAGTTAGTGAATCGGAGTTTGAACAATGACGCAACTGTGGGTGTCTAGATCATGGAGCAAAGGGTTCAGTTGGAGAGATGGAGATGTGGTCTTGACAGGTTAGAAGGTGAGATGGACTGGGAGTTCTAGTGGATTGGTGGTGAGCCTAGTGAACAAAAATTTGTTGTAGGCAAAATTGTTGATTGTGGACTTATGTTGACTTGTCATGGATGATTAGGACAAATCAAGGGTTTCTTTGGCATGGACGAGATCAGGTTGATCAAGATGGATTCATGTGATGGAATACATATTCGCAGGCTAGAGTCTTCATCGGATCGTGGTGTCGTATATATGAGATTGGAGGGATTTGCATGAGTGGTATTTGATCTAGGAGGATGAGTGCTTGAAGGATTGAGCTAGTGGAGATCGTGTAGGCTCAGAGGGATTCTAGCCTCAGAGGGAGAAACCCTATGGAGATTTGGGATCTTCAGGTTCGAATGTGACAAGGTAGAGGCATTAGGGGAATTTTGAGGTCTAAAATGGGCCTCCTAAGAAAATAATAAAATAATAGCTAAACCAATAAAATAATATTTATGAATTTTCAATTCACTTTTTGCACCACAATCCATGTAACCATAGTTAAATTCAATTCAAAAGTTGTACCCAAATAAAATTAATAAAAAAATTGTATTGATGTAACTATAAATAAGAATGAACTTTTCAAGTAAAACTTATTATCATTGAACAGCTAATGCATTTGTCCTTTGTACTTAAATAAATTAAAATAAAATATAAATATAAATTTATAAATTCTTAATTATATTATGTTATTAATTAAAATTTATATTATTTAAATTGTACAATAACATGTAATTAATATACTATATAAAAATAATATAATATAATAAAATATAATAAATGTATAGGAATATGCATTGTTTCTATCAAAAAATATGAAATGACAATAATATATTTTTATTCAAAAAGTGTGAAATGACATTTATTATGAGTACCTTACTTTGACTTTAAAAGTACTTGGAGCACTACCATGGTTAACCATGAATTTTTATCCACCATTGAGAATGTGACAAGTAAGTACCTTTAACTCACGCAATGCCACCTCAACCATTAGGGATGATGTTATCCCCTAAAATGTGATTGGTTCTCATAAAGTGAATTTTGACTGAACATTTTCCTTAGGAGGCCCATTTTAGACCTCACAATTCCCCTAATGAACTACCGAGATATTTGGGTTCATCTATAGGTTATGTTGCAGTGATGGATGCCAGATGAGCTATTGTCATCGCCAGAGATGATGATGGTTACTTCCTATTCTTGGAAGTACCTCCCTCGCTAAGAGGGAGTGTTAATTTTTGGGTAGCTTGGGAGGTACTCCAAGCCCTAGTGTTCGAGGGTTGTAGGTCAAAGCGCCAAAAATGAGCTTGTGGGATTGAGACCCAAGCTTGGGGTTTTTGCACCCATCGATGTTTGGGCCAAAGCCATGATGAGTATTAGACATGTGATGGATGAGGATGGTAGTGCTTGTCGAGATGAATCCAACACAATAAAAATCATCCAATTCCAAGTTGTCATTGAGGAGATGAATTTTTAAAGTTGAAAAGTAATTATTGGTTTTCAAGTCATGTAGGCTTGATGCAAAATTCATCCAATAGATTTCTATCTTCATCTATTCATGGGAGCCCCTCATTTGGATATAAAATGAGGGTGATTTGTAGTTGTTTAGTCATCCATTAGTGTGCAACACTCATCAAAGGAGCTCTGAAATTTGGAGGCCACAACTATACAAGACAACTTGGAACAATGTGAGGGAGTCTACCCTAGACAGCGTGGGAGGAGTTGTAGGTGACAATGTATTGTTGATGAATGTTTTTGGGCTAAGACAAATCCGTTTGGGCTTGTTTCAAGTGCGGTTCAGCAGCAAGGGAAGGTTCGAGATAGCGTGGAAGAGATTCCACTCAGGACAACGTGGAGAGGTCTAATTGGAGGTTGAATCATTGTAGGGTATGCAGATTTGGGTGTAGGACTATTTGAGGGTCAAAACATATCCGAGAAGGGCTGTCTTAAGGGCTAGCTTGCTGGGCTAGTTGGCCGAGGAGGAGAGAGGAATTACACTGTTGTTAGGTGACTTTTTGGGCTCATTTTGAAGGGGTTGGAAGCTACAAGATAATTGTTGTGCTAGGTCGCAAAGCGTAGCACACAATTGGGCCAAATTGGAGGCCTGTCATGGGTGGAAAAAAACCTAAAGAGGAAAAGTGGCATGGGAGGAGCCTCTCCAAGGTGGACCACAACCACAGAAGGGCTTGTCTGCTGACTATGTGGTGAAACTAGGGCTGTAGTATGTGCCCTAACCAAGAGTGCAAGGAACAACAATGAAAATAGTGTTGCAACAATGTTTTGTGGAGGGATGTTGGATCAAATTATTTGACCATAATTTGGATCAGTTAAGAGCAACCTATGGAAGTCAAAGATGAGGGGTATAACTTATGGTTAGATGCCCTAAACTAGTGATAGTTTCCATAGTGATTGGGCAACAGACTTGGAGCGAGTGTTTGTTGGGTATTGGGTCAAAGTGTTGACTATTGTGTGGATCAGTTTGATGGGCAGCTTGAGGAGGCCTTAGGAGTTGTTTTGAGGACCCCACGTGGATTTTTTGGAGGCCTACCAAGCAACCAAGGTGAAAATAGGCACACGAGATTGGAAGGCAAGAGTAAAACAACAATGGTGTGTTGCATATGGACCCATGTATGATGGATTTATGGTGTCCTAGGCAAGGACATATTGATGTACCCAGATTTGTGCAATAGCTCCTATATTGCAGAAGAAAAGGGCAGATTGGTGGAGTCTTTGGGCAACCATGTGTAAGGGTCTCCCAAGTGTGGGGATGCCCTAACTAGGAGTAGATGCTACAACATGGACTTGGTCTCTCATGGTCTGTTGGAGGGAAGCATGAGAGAGGACGAAGTGTGGATAATATTGGACACTTATGGTCTGCTAGAGGAAAATTTGATAGTGTCCATGTTGGAGCTGAAGTGCAGCACCTTAATGGACAAAGGTGACTATTATCCAGGAAGTTGTTGGAGCTCGAGGGTTTGATCAACCAGGAGCAGGATTGAGGAGCTCGAGACTTGTTTTTGGAGAAGGACTTTTACAATAGATGATGGGAAATCCTCCTAGCCCATGTTTATTGTAGGAGATGGACATCTCACAGTAATAGGTGGCAGCTCTTCGTGCCCTATTTTGGTCTTCATCGTTGCAGCATATGAAGACCATAGTGTGATAAAGTCCTTGAGTAGCTTAGGAGAAACTGTGGGAAGATTGAGAGTTTTTTACAAGTGGAACTATGAAAAACTCGATAGGAGTATCGATGTGTTGTGCCTTTGATGGACGAAGGGACAACTAGAGAGCAGATTGAATATCTGAGATTTAGTGGCCAGATGGACTTGGACCATTGATAGAGGCAGGAGGTGTAGATCGGGAGCTGAAGGACTGGGAAGGTAAAGGGTACAATCGAGAGGGCTGAGAGATTGCACCACAGCTAGATGGTCAGAGTATCTTGTTTGTATCTTATACTAGTGGATGTATGAGGGCCATTATCCCTAGTACGGGAGCCCTAGACTGTTGTATTATATGTTGTTAATATAACGAAGTTGGGTTGAAAAATTAAAAAGTTGTCTATAATATGTGCATATGTGATTTATTGTTATTTATATTCCATTGTGAAAAGTAGCTCTGTTGAGGTTCTTGGTTTGATAGCGTCAAATATTTTAAGGCTCTAACCTAGACCCGAGGTCGTGGAAATTCAACAACAAGTACCTCGGGATTGATTTCAACAACAAACTTAATTGGGAGAATTGTAGAAAGAAGAGATTTTTAGGAGGGTGGAAAGCATTATATTCTCTTCAAAACAGATGTAGAGAGGAAGAGTTATCGGATTGGAAAACGATTAAAGTGATGTTTTGACTCCTAGTTTGTCCAGTGATGTTAAATGGGTGTTAATTGTAGGCTAGAAACACCCCTGTCTCAAAATAGAAACAAATTGAGAAAATCAAAAAACGCTTGATCATGAGCAAGTTCAAAATAAAAGGTTTGGTACCTTATGGGATAATGTTGAGTGAAACAGGAACAACTCCCATTGAAGAAATTGCTATGGTGTGGTTGATAAGATATCTAAAAATAATTGAACAAATGGAAGTAGGTAGATTGCCTAATGTTATCTTCAAGGAAGGCATGAGTGAAAGAAAGAAAACATGGATGAGAGAAAACTACACATGGATGCAAAAATGGAATATCTACCTTAATGCTTGTCCCACAAATAACAAGGAGATAAAGAATTTTGTTATGGAGAAGTTTCGTAAACGGGTATGTGGAAAAGAGTTGGGTAGAACGAAGACATACTTGATTGAAGAATTTAACCCTATGTGTGATCTCCAACAAAAAGAGTACATTGGAGCTAACATTCCATGGAGGGAAAAGGTTCTTATTGCTCAAATAAGAACCAACTCGCATAAACTTCAGTGTGAAACAAGGCAATGGAAAATGCCTAAAGAAGCTTGGGAAGAATGAGTGTGTACATTTTGCATGTCTGGGGCAGTGGAATCGGAAAAACATTTCATTTTGGAATGTGATGCGTTCAATGACATTAGAGAAAGTTATGAGAATATGTTAGCATCGGTTTCTTGGCATTGTCTTTTCAGCGAGGGGATTGTTGGAAGGTTGGGCCAGCTTATCATCAATTTTAATAAGAAAATGACTGAATTGCAAAAGAAGAAAAACAATGCACTGATGGTCCCATGGACTATTTTTAGTCTCGTGGACGTTAAAATATCATTTCATTTCATTTCTAAACTTTCACCGTCGACCTAGTGCATTGGTTGTTTGATCAAAACCACCAAATGCAAACCCGTAACTCTGATGAGACATGGGTTTGACTAGATTTACTGTGGAAATATACAACCCACCTTTGCTTCAATAACACATTAAATATTGGTTGCCATTCAGTTGACTTTTGCGTATGTAGCATTTTAGTCCGTGAAATGTTCTAACAGTTACAAGACGCATAAACCCTAGCTCGTTAAATGTTTACATAACCGTTGATGACATTGCCTATGAATGATAACAAGCATTGATTGTTCATGGAGGTACTCGAATCAAAGTTGATCAATTTCTGAGAGAAAGTTTAATTAATTTAATTTAACTACCATCGAGACTGGTTTTACATCCAGATTTTATAAAATTTTCCAACTCACAGACCTTACCTCTTATGGTGTTTCCATCGTTATACTCTTGGACCTAACTACTAGTGAAGTGCACACAAAACTCAAGCTTCTCATTTTTAATATTGTCCAATATTCTGCATACCAAAGCGACATTCCTACATACAAACTCTATCAAATATCAATAAATGGCAAATATCAACCTTAAATTGTTACTGCAGAATATATGAGGTGCCCCAGTGCATAGATCATAGCCTAATCATTAAGATCTCGGGTCTTGAACTCTTCACATCCAATATGAAGGCTTTAAAATTAGAACCATGTTTCTACAAAATTACAGAAATATCTCTCGCAATGCTTCGCACAGCACTGAACCCCAGGGAGAAAATGTCATTCCAAAGTGCATGCCATACGATCATCATCATCCAAATTTCAGCCATATATTTACATGGCTATCAATTTACATGTTGGATCAGATCTCCTGAGTACGTCCTCGAAAGGAGCTCATATATCTGGAGGAGTTTTCATAAGGTTTGGAGTCTTTGGCTCAATCAGATCAAATGGGCATTTTTCCAGGAGAATGAAATCATGATTGGCTTTGATTTTGTTGCTCGCATCCCGGCTCGCTTACATCTCTATACGGATTCTGTATCAACTTTACACAACAAAGGTATATTTACACTAGCCCATGCCATTGATGGCTACAATGAAAACATGCCGAGATGGAAACATGACGATCAACTACATATTACTGGGAATACTGCTTATGAATGGAACCTGTTCACTAATGCATTGCGCAGGGTCGGTGTGACGAGTTGTGGACACCGGGATGAGATCATTTGGGATCGTCCCCCCTGGGGAGGGGCTCTCATTGTCAAAGACATTTACTTATATATGCCTGCGTTCTCCCTCCTTGGAACATGATCACTCATGGTTCATGTATATATGGGGATGCAAATTCCATTGAAGATTGTATTATTTGCTTGGCTTGCTTGGTTAAATGGGACAATTTATTTCACAGAGGTTTTATGGGACTTGGGCTATGTTCGCTGTGTGGATTTG
Source organism: Pinus albicaulis (assembly GCA_034641835.2). NCBI lineage: Eukaryota > Viridiplantae > Streptophyta > Pinopsida > Pinales > Pinaceae > Pinus > Pinus albicaulis. The sequence continues at coordinate 1,545,556,026 of CM076579.1, read as the reverse complement.
AGGGGAGTCTGATCTGGTGCATCTTTTTCTCAGCTATCGATTTTCCATTCAAGTATGGGATCTTATCTTCTCACATTTACACTATCCTGTCACCCGATTTCATTCCATCCTACATTGTTTTCAATGGGCTGTCAGATTTCGGACTGTTGATTCTCGTATTCCTCTATTCACTATTTGGGAACTTTGGAAAACAAGAAATAGTGTCATATTTGATGGATCCTCTACTCAGCCTATAAGCACTCTGTCTAAGATCCAGTCGTGGATTGATGCTATGCCCCCACGAATTCTCTACACCCGAGATATGTCCAATTGTATGCAACATAAAATTATTACGATGTTGGTAGGTTTTTCTGATGGAGCGGCCAAGGATGGTTTATGTGGCCGTGGTGCTGTTATATACTGTAGAGGTGTGGATGAAAAATACACTTTGACTTAGGTTGGTGGGGACGGGACTAATACTCCGGGAGGAGTAGTTGGTCTTTTGGGACAAGTTATGGTTTTTTAAGAGGCCGGATATCGATCCCATTCATGTATATGGTGATTCTCAAATCTTTGGACAGGATTTCAATGGTCAAAATTATTTCGACCCATCACATTTTAGATATTGGCGTTGAAGGACGGGGAACCTCCTCAGTGCTTTTCTATCGGCTTCCATTGATAATGTTTTTTGGGAGAAAAACTCAGAGGCAGATCTTTTGTCCAAGTGTGGCGTGCATATGGAGGAGGGTTTCCTATATTTTGTTCATTACATTGCAGGTCTAGTGGTCGATGAGGGTCACATACATATTCCACAGCATTTTATGCACTTCTTTTTGGTTTATTTACTTTTTATACATGTTTTTATGGAACATGGGTTGCACCTTTTTTTTCGGATGTGAGATACAAGGTTTTTCTTTCATGGTTTCTTGGTACATTATCATGGACAAATTGTAGTATATGGAGACATAGGTGTTTAGTTAATGGTTATTTTTTCTATTTTTTTTAATCTTCTTCTCATGGAGTTTGATATGACAATATTATGTTATTTTTCCACTAGAATATGTATATATGTTACAAAAATATGCGGGTTAGATCTAAGACTCTTGTGATTCATAATTTAGAAAAATGTCTTTCGGATTAATCACATCATTAGGATTTGGTCGACGTTTTGAACCATCTAATGTGGTTCATCCTTAGGACAAGGTGAGAAAGATAACCGATCTTAGTGAATAAATAGTGGTTCATCCTTAGGACAAGGTGAGAAAGATAACCGATCTTAGTGAATAAATAGTGTGGATGCATCAATGCTCGTAAATAGCCGTTGAAGACTAGCCATTAAAAACTAGTTGTTATTAGTTAGTTAATGAGTTAGTTACTTATTAGGGAATTAAAATATTAATTGTTAAAATTAAAATGATTAAAGTTCTATTAATAATAATATAGTTATGCAATAAAATAAATAAGTAAAAATTAATTTATTCAAATCAAAGACTTAAAAATTTTAAAAAAATTTTAAAAAAAATTATAAATAAAATAAAAATAAAAATAAGAATAAGAATAAAAAATAATAATAATAATATATATATATCTATATATATATATATATATATATATATATATATATATATATATATATATATATATATATATCATCAAATTCATTTCCACCGTCATCACCCTTCTACATATCTCAGTACAAATGTTCAAAATTTGGTCCTCCAACTCCACTACAAAATATTTAGTTTGACATTTTTTAGATTAGCCATGAATTGAAACATAGTGGACTTCTCTTTCCTAGAATTAAAATTTACCCATTCCTTCTTTATGATGTCTTTGAAATCTTCACCAATGTGTTAGTGTAGATTAAATTGAAAATGTCTTGGGGGCTTTACATTGTTCCCTTCCATATTTTCTGTTAGTGTATTTTTTCTCCAAGTTGGGGAGAGCTTTCTAGGCTCAACGTAGTAGAGATTTATCCTTTTAATCCCGTGTATAAAATAAGCAACAAAAGGATCCATCAAGGGTCTGAGTAATCTTTTTAGGAGAATCATTCTAGTATCCCTAAAAGGAGTGCAGAGGAAATTCAAAACTGACTTCCATGAATCATAATAGCTCTCTTCTCTAAGGGTGAAAAACTGTAGCATGAATTCCCAAGCATCTAACTTCAACAAAACCCTTTATAACTGGAATGTTCCACTGTTAGAGGTCGAGGTAAAAAATAACCCAATTATGATAAAAAATAAATTTCCATTGCTACGCCAAAGATAAATAATTTATTCCCAACAAGTGGTTTTATGTCCCGCTCTACCTTTGAGAGTAGGATGGCTTCCTTTTATGCAAAAATACCTTTAATTCTGGTCCCTTAAAGAATTTTTCTTAACAATATCTTTGAAATTTTGGCTTTGCAAAACTCTGCTACCACAGAGAACCATTTTTGTGGTCATCATTTTTACTTTAAGAAATGGTGATGGGTCATACTTAAATATAACGGACAAAATAAAGAAAAGTAAAATAAAGATTTGATGGATATAATGTTTTAATATAGTATAATCAATAGGTGAATGACATTCTATACATAAAGATATTAATTTTGTCAAAATGATGAATATGAATATCCAACTAATCACAAAAACTGCTTATCATAAAGGATATATTATCACTATAGTGAAAAAGAAATAGGTTCACCAATCTTGTTAATACGAGATTTGCTAAAAGAATGAGATTCAACAATTGAAGAATTAGACCATCCATAAACAGACTTATAATTTTTGGATTGTTGATCAAATTGATGGAGTGCAGAGATTCATAATTTAAAGGTTAGTTCATAATTCGGTAGTGAAAGAACATATATGGTACGAAAAATAAACTTATTAGATATCATTTTTTGGGATTCAACTACGTTAAGTAAGTCATTCATCTATGACCATTTCCATGAAAGGTAGTTGTAACTGACTAATTTCTCATGATTTTTGAATAGTCCACTTAGCACTCATAGCATCGGGTGATGCTCACAGGGGTTTTTCTAAAGTTTCCACAATGCTGCATAGATGGGCGAATACTACATGTACAAAAGACTATTAATTGTTTCATAATAGAACCAATTATGGCTATTATACCATAGATATTTTCTCCCAAAAGGAAGGATCTCATGGAATATATTTTAGAGAGACCAAAAGGCAATGTAACAATAAATCCATAATATATCCCAAAGAAAATGATCCTTCTTGATACTTATACCTATGATGATAATGGATCCCATAGTAGACCAAGTAATCTTATCATATCAAAGCTCCTTTTTGATCGAAATAAAAGAATGAGAAATAGGAATATAATAAATATGTATGGTATCTCGCATATGTATGAGATATACAAATATGTATGGTTATCTTTTTATATATCCATAAATTTGATTTAACAGAATAGATTCCAATACCTAACAAAGAGAAAAATGATCTAAAATCAATATTATAACATAACATCTTGATATATGCATATGTTACTAATACATGAATTCTTTGTTATCTTATCTAGGAGTAGGAGTACCGGTAAAAAAAACATTTTTCTTTCTAACAAAGGTGGTCTAATCTAATTTATCTAAATTTTCGTTACGTCGTAGAAGGCAGGTAACCAATTTGAGTATATCTCTCACATTGAAAAATCCATGAATATGGGCAAAAGTAAATTAAACTAACCATTTAGTACCATTTCCTCTCACCCCTAACATGTTAGCATGGGCCATTTCTATGATGGAAAAGTTAGATTGTAGCTTGTGTAACCCATTTGAGTATATCTCTCGCATTGAAAACTCCATGAATCTGGGAAAATTAAATTAAACTAACCATTTAGTACCATTTTCTCTCTCCCCTAACAAGTTAGCATGAGCCATTCTTGTGATGGAAAAGTTAGATTGTAGCTTATGGATACGTCGTATTTGATTCAAATTTTCTTGTTTCCCTAGAATTCGTGGTATTGGTATACACATTCTTATACATGTATGTTGTAAACGATCTAATTCATCAACTTGATATCATTTATCCATATATCGAATACTAATTTCATAAACCATCATACCACATCTGATTAAGAATCTTGATAGAGATATTTCTAGGAGATTATCTCCAATGAAAAATATATATTTTCCATGTACCAAATAAAGATAATATTTTAAACTCTCCCATATATGTTCCTCTCTTTCCTATAGACTCTAGGCCTCAATATCAAATACAGGATAAATCCTTTTGATCCAAGTGCACATTCTGTTTGGACCAATAGGAAAAGAAGCTACATTTAATTCACATTTTTTTTTATGTCTTATCAAAGTTGTTGTTGTATGACTCAAAAAAGGGATAAAGCCACACACATAAAATTCATCACCCTAGTAATAGAATATCAACATAATTCTAAGCGATAAACTAGCTTGATACCTTAATGAATTGACATCTTAACTTTGTATCAAGTTGATGGACCAATTCAAGGGTAAAAACCCAAAATAACTAAGAAAGATGATTTTCATATTCCACCAATTTCTTTTCCTTAAAAAGAAGAAAAGGGAATAATTTTGTTTTAGTTTTAGTTTCTTTTGATTCACTAATGAGGAATTATTATCTGGACAAAAATGTGCCATTACAGCTAACACAATATCTTCCCCTTGAGTAAAAGCATAATCTATTCCATTTGTTCTTTCCACTAGAATTGGTACGCCAGTTTCATTCCAATTCGGATGCCATACCTTTGAAATCCATTTTTATTATTTCTATGGTACAAGTGCCTATCCATATGATGGTGATGTGGTCATGAATGCCCAAGTGCATTTTTCAGAAAATAACCACATGTTTTCGTGCCCATTGCTAAATAATAAATTGTCTTCAATATTTTGATACAACCATGATACACATCTAATATGAAAAAATGTATGATAGTTACCCGTTATACATTCAAAAGTTATTTTTTCATCAATTTTGGTTGATATAATAGGGAGGGGAAGAATAAATAGTTGATGATAAATAAGGAAAGTAAATAATGAATAAAAATTAATAATAAAAAGAAACAATCGATTCGATAACAAACTGTGGATAAATTGTTGATTCTAAACCTTGTAAGCCCAAATAATTTATTTTTTAATTTTTTATTTTTTTTGTTACCCACCATCAATGGGATTCATATAAATATTAGAGAGCAAACTGAATAATTTCCAATTTGGAATATCTTCACGATGAAGAACATGGGCAGTAAAGTCATCATGAATTAAAAGGACTCTGCCAAAAATATTTTTGATAGGGCATTTTTAGTTCATGATGATTTTGAAGAAAAAGTCATAGATTACCAAATCAACAAAGTCTCTTCATGAATTAAAAATACCATGTCAAAAAGCTTTGGAACTCTCACCTTGCATAAGGACAAAATGTCTATCCCCTCTACCAGGCTCATCTTGCCTATAAATAAAAACCCACCCAATGGGAGAAGAAAAAGTGTAAAGAGAAGTAAAATTGTGTTGTCGAATTGTAAAGAGAACATCTCTTAATTTGTGATAAGCTAATGCTATAAGTGTGCCTTAATTATAAGTGTGAGTGAGAGGTGGAGTATTCAATCAAGGAGACACAAAGGCTTGTGATTTTTGTGATTTTTCATCTTGATAATATAAAATTCACGTTTTCCCCTTCCATTCATCTATGTGCTCTTATATGTTAATGTTTGCTAAACTTGTTTGGAATTAATATAGTTTGTGTTTTATGATCTCTGATTGTTGGAAATTAGGACAAAGATTATGGCACTAGAACATGATTCTTAGAGAAGGCATTAGTTAGATCAGGCTAGGATTAAACTTCAAGTGAAGGGCACACATACAATCCCTCTTATACCATTACATGAATGTGTGTGCATATTAGTTAAGAGGGGATAAAAACATATACCACCACTATCTATCACAGATCAAGAGAAAATCTATGGAAAGAACTCCTTGGAAACATAGATAAATTTCTAAAAATAAAGGGGATTTACTGAAGGTGGTTAGGGAGGAGCCTTGGTTGTTTAAGAAAAGGAATGCTCAAGTAATGGGTAGTCCAACCTTGAAAAAAATGATGGAGAAGGTACTCTACAAAGAGGGATCTGGTGAGAATACTTTGCAATATGTAGTATAAAGAATCATTGAAAAGTTGAATGATGCCAAAGAAGAAAAATATCTATTTTCAAAAAATTCAAGATATTAACTTACAATAGAAAATGAAAAAGGTTTTTGGTCACAAGGAGAAGAAGAATATAAATCCAAAGCATCTAGAAGAGGTATTTTTGTTGTTTACGTGATTCTTTTAAAGAAGATAAATAGAAAAATTACCTAGTTCAAAGAAATAAAATGAAATATCTACGTATAAGATATGAAGGGTAAGGAATCGACATAGAGTAGAGCATCAAGATCACATGTACAAAAATATGTGATACTAAAATAGACAACGAAGTGGAGGTGGAATCGTCTATTGTCCAAAGACTATACTCCAATACTTTGGAAAATATGTTCCAAACATGAAGACTTTTAGATGGATTTTTGATCTGTAAATTTTCATGGATATTCCACTCGATAGTTCATCACAGCATATATGATAAAAATAATTTTAAAATATAAAATTATACACTATTACAATTTTATTTCTTTTCAGATTTCTGGATTTGTAGATCACTGTTAATAGTGTATGCATGTGAATTAAAATTATGCATTAAATAGATAACAATGATATAAAATCTCAGAAACACATTTGCCACAAGATATGAACCCGGAAACCCTTTTGGGAGAAAAACCTAGTTGGAAGGTGAGGTTTCTTTGCTTTCTTTCTCTAAATATAAAATGGTTGCGAGTAAAAAGAAGTATGGTTTGTGGCTCGTGGGATAAAATCCTTTGTGGGCTCTATCTCCTATCCCTATCAGCTAATTTTTCTCAACTATTGAACAAATGCACTCAAAATAATGGAACCCATTTTCCTCCTTGTGGTCCAGTTATAACACAACCTAATAGCCTAATAGTGTTATTTTTGACTACCTCAACTCTTAACCAAAGTTACAATATAGAATCTTCTAGATTCTTCTTCATCATAATCACATGGGTAGCCCTATTATCATGGATAATGGGGGTTGATGCAGCATCCTCTCAAATTATGGTGGTGAAAAAATGAAGGTAAAATTTTGACTGGCATAAATTTCGCATACATATTACGATTGATGTGATTCTTATGCTATTGGAAAGGTCTCTATGTTTAAAATAGGAAAAAAAAAATTCACACTTGGGTGACAAATTTTTACACCCAAAAAATTTCGTTTGCTGCCTCAAAATGCTCCTGGAAGTTTTTAGACCTCGTTTTGCCAAATTGGGTCCCACTAGAAAAAATTTTCCTATGAGTTGATTCCTCCACTTTCTTCGTTCTGAAAGCATCGAGACGGATGAAAAATAATATAATGATCCAATCCAGATCAATTTCAAGTTTTGATAGGAGTGAGTATGTGTATTTGTTACTATGGTGTACCAAAAATACACACTTACAATTTGTGTGCCCTAAGAAATAGACAAAATAAATAAGAATAAAAGGACTAAAGCTAGCAAAATTATTCCCTATTTCAGCTTATCTAAGAAATAAAATATAAATAAATAACATGTATCTAATATCTAAATTATATTAAGACCATTTGAGAAATATATAATATTATTGTGGCAATCGAAAAAAGGACTTACAAACAACACCTCAATAATGTTTGTTGTGGAAAAAGCAGTTCCAAAGCCACCTTGAGGGAAGACCATTTTCCTCCTTGTGTGCTCCAACTCCAATCTTGATGCTATAGTTAATCCCAAATGGTAGAAATAATGTGGTTAGGGTGAAAACTCTAGCTAATATAATTTTCGTAGGATAACCTTGCAATGGATTGCAGATGAAATGAATGGAATTAGTCTTTAATTATAGATAAAATAATGGACTTCAATCTAAACAATCCCAACACATTAATGAAATAACAAGATAATGATAACTAATGGAGACTAGATCAAACTATATAATTAGTAATAATTGATTGATAAGGTCTATAATTGGATACTACAACATTTTTGGGACTCGGTGCTATGCATTAATAAGCTAAAAAATATTGATTTTTCACTTTACGATCATTGTATATATTTTTATGGATATACTACATGCCCTATGTGAAAATAAGGGTTGAATACCACCTATGAATTTTTATTCAAATTGATATTTGACTTGACTGATGATGATAATACTACGATCCCATGATGATGGAATGAGGGCTAAGGATGCCAAATTGATGTTTTCTAGTTGAAAGTGATAATGGTGAGACATGTGAGAAAAATTAGGCTGATAATAGTTTCCCCTTGATGTGTGAGGTCAAGAACAAATCATAGGATCGAAACACATCATATTTTTCTATCATCCAAACCACAGGAGAAAGACTAACAAGTCAGGATTAAAGTGATTAAAGAGGTTGGATGAGTCTCAAAAGACTCTAGAGACCCACCTACAAACAATCAACCAATGTGGTAATGTGTGTACATAATATCAATATAAACAAGAGAAGAATACCCATGCTTATCAAATTGTTTCAATAAAATATCAGATCAAGGAATCATGGGGCTAGATCAATGTACATCTAAATGGCAGAGTACAATATATCATAACCAATGGTCAAGGGGGACCCAATCTAGTACAAAAATATGGCCAATATCCAAGATAATCTAAATAAATAGGAATTAAAAACACCACCCAGAGAGATATTAGATCACAATAACCATTTAATTCGCATTAAACATTGAAGAGACCTAATATCTAAGAAAGGATGATTGTAAAGAATCTCATTACATGTAATACCTAGTCTTGATCCCCAAAACGATAATGTATATATGCACATGATGAACAGATAAATCTAAATGATGTAATATTTAAAAATGTATGTTCGATGATACTAAAAATATACATCATAAGATGAAAAAGGACAAGCATTAAAGAATGGGGGGTTATGATTCCACAAGTGAGGAAGGGAAGTGTACTTGGGGCCTAAGGGACAAAAATTATTATGTTATTTTCTAACTTAAGTTATTTAACCTTAGCGTTGTTAAATTTTTGTTTTATGTATCCTAAGTTCCATTAATATTGGGATTAATGGTTAATAGAGAGACATGTACTTCTCCTTAAGGACATGGTATCTCTCACACATGTAAATATATTCCATGAATTTTAGACACGCAAGGGGAATTTTAACACTCATCCTTCAAAAGGCATAACTCTCCAAGCTTAACTTGTTCTATGATGCTTGTAATGAAACTATAGAAAATGGTTGCCATGAAATGTGTGGAAATTATGCGTATGTGCAAGGGAAATTATCGTCATTAAGTAAATTTAATTATATCTAAGAAAATTTGTAATCCCAACAATGAGATTCTTGGTTGATTTGTGCTACAGCCCTAGATAAAAGTGGATATCCTTAAGGGTTGCAAGGTAGATAATGGGATCCCATTCCTTAGGTTATGCAAGCTAAGGGGAAAGAGAGTTGCTTGATTGGGATAGGTATAAGAGCTAACAAATTGTGAATTATAACTCTGTGTATGGGAAATGATCCTCATTAAGGAAACATAATTACCATTGGTAATCCATGGATTCCATAGAAATGATATCATCCAGGTGGATATTAGTGTCCACCCACCTATTCCACTTAGACCCCCACTAGTGTTTCTTTTAGTTTTTTAGTTTCCTTAATTGTAGCACAATTTACTATTTTTGGCAGCTTTTTGAGTCTTGAACTTTTGGAGCCGTTTTGAGGCCCTAAACGACATTTTTTTTAATGGGAAAAAATGAATCCATAATTAATGTTTGCAGTCAAAATTTATATTCCTCAAATAGATCTTTCTAACGAGGTATCGTGCGTGTCAAACAAAGATTGTATGCCAAAGTTACGACCCCGGGAAGTTGATGTACCAATTTACCCCAACGAGGCCCACAATTTTGGTGATTCATCTCCTAGGGTTAGGTTTTGGTAAATTTAGGGTTTTCCATTGTGTCTCAATAATAAATAGGCCTTTGAGCATCATTTCCAAAACAATTCATAGGCATGTAGCCGCCACATCTCTTTTCAGAGAAGCTACCACTGCCTGAGCTAGTTTATTTCCATTCTATTTGTAAGCATATTTCAGTTCTTCGATATTAATGAAATGAAGTGTCATTTCTACTGCATCTCTGTATTTATGGTTATATCTTTTTGTCATTCCTGTCTAAGTTCAGATCATGATATTTCTTATATCATCTATATTAGGTCCCTAGAGGGAAGTGGGATAGCTTGAGGGATTGCATGGTAGAGAAGGGGATTCCATTGCTTGGGTTGGTTAGGATGATGGGAAGAGAGGGATGGTGGGTCAAGATAGGTGTAAGAGTCTATAGATTGTAAACTTTAGGAATTGGGATATCTAAGAGAGATAGAGCCAGCTATAGGTGTTTTTTCCATTGTGGATTCATAGCCTTAGCTCGAGGTAGCCCTATTGGGGAGAGATTAAGTGCAATGAAGAGCCTATGCTTGTGTAGAATATCATTATTTTGTAGCTAATTGGTGGTTTAATTCAAAAAAATATATTTTTTTATGAATTATGTATGATTATGTTGAGTTGATGTTGTTTGTGTTATGAATTGAATTATTTCCAGTTAGTTTAATTGTGTTGTAAGTTTAATATTACATTTGTAACTATGGTAACATTATCCATTAATTGTTTCATTGTGTTTGCATAAGTACATTGTCATGTCTACATGCATAATTAATAAATAAAAAGATAGTAAGGAAAGGTATCAAAGAAAGAAGAGTGCAAAATTGGTGGTCTCAATAAATACCCCATATCCTATAGAAAACATCGAGGTTATTGGGCATGTTATAGATTGGTAGAAAAGCCATAAAATGTTCATTTCAATATAATTATACAATTGGGTATGTTACATTACATGTGGTTGAAAATTATTTATCATTATTAGATAGAGATAATAAGATCCATGGAATTATGATTGAAGCTAAATCACTACCACTAACATAGGCCAAAAAATATATGAAGTAATCTGAAGTGTGATTTCTCAAAGAGCCTTGAAGAATACTAAAGAGAGTCTCATATTTTTTGGGTCTTAGAGCAAAACTAGAATATTGGAACTATCATAAGGTACAATCCTGAGCTGTGTCATAACAAGTTGAAGTCAAGTACGTGAGAAACTACCAAATCAAGGAGAAATGATGACTCTCCTTCCTTTGTCCAAGGGAACGTATCAATGAGGAAAATGAGCCAAGGTACATAATTCCTCTAGAACAAACACCTAAAGTAGATATGTTGGTGTTCATAGGGGAATGTCCACTAGAATCAAGGTATAAGGGAATCATTGCAAATCAAAAAGAGGTATGATACAAGGATAGTAAATGAGACTAACTATGGTAGAGACAATTATGGATCAATAGTCAATAAGTTATGGATGCAAGATTTCCCTATATTAGAGCATAATGGCAAGACTAACCTGGAAGTAAAGGTATAATTCCAAAGATAATAATCAACAATAAAGAAAGGGATGATGATGAGAAGTTGGGAAAAAATAAAACTAATGATTTGGAAAGAAAAACTGAAGTTGGTGCATGAGACTCAATGAGATCTATGAATGTGATCAACATGGGATGAGGGTTAGAATAAAAAAGACTCCAAGGGTGATTAATATCAGGATGCTATAAACAAGGGTCACTAGGGATGTTACCCTATGAGATTATATATGTTACAAGTGTGCTAAGGATCAATTTTATGGTTCCCCAAAAGAATAAATGAATTGAGATGACAATACAACTAAGGAGAGAAGTTCCCTCAAGATGGTAGAATGAATTAGGATAGGGTAATAATGAAAATGAAAGAAACCAAGGGGTGGGAATTGATGGAAATATCCTTGAGGGTAGATGAATAATGGAAAAACAAAAGTGATCTTCATATTATGGATGAGGTGGATGGTTAATGTCATGTGGTGAAGTGTAGAAAAGAATGGAAATATAATCAAATTGCTCAGGATTCTAGAAAAACTAGCAAATGAACATGAGGTTAAACACCAAGACATGGATTAGATGGGCTCCTAATCCTAAATGGATATTCAATGGAATGGGTTCCAATAGACAAGGGACTACTAATACATGAGAATCCATGTAAGTTGCATACCATTATTAAGCAATAACAAAGGAAAATATAGATGGGATGGGAAATTTCCTGAATGTAGTGGGGATTACTAAAACATATTCTAGGGATGAAAATTAAAAAAACTATGACATGATTACTAAAGGAGGTGTAACATTTATGCTAGTTTCAAAAAAAAGGATCTCATAGAAAATACCATACATAGAAACAAGACCAAAACATAAAAAGTACATATGAAAATGAAATAATGTAGATGACATGAAAAAATGAGTTCATGGGCTTAAGTTATATGCATTTGAGTTTCGAGAGAGAAAAATCCCCCCTAAATAAAATACTCGACCACCAAGGAATATTGATATGAGTGGGAAGAGTGGGGGATGAGGAAGATAACAATGTGTAAAATTCATTAAATGGGTATCGTAGGAAGATATACAAAGTGAAAGAAAATCTAGAAAATTTTAAAAATAGGGGGGAGTATTCCATGCTAAACTAGGAAAAAGATGAGAAATTAGATTGAATTTGGAGTCTAAAATGGACCTAAGTAGAAAAAAATATCATTAATATATTGTTAATGGTGAAAATATCACCTTGACCATTCATATGGGAAGTTATGCATCTCATAAGTTGACCTACGTTGTTGGCCAACATGGTATAGAATGGATCCCTTGTCAACTCCCATTACTCACACATGTGTGGCTAGTCATGTGGAGCTTTAAAGGATATTATAAAAGGTCCAAAACCCAACCCTAATAAGGTATTGAGGCATGTAAAAACCCTAACCTTAAACCTATATGATTATTAAGACATATTAGGCAATGGGCCACTAAGAAAGGAAATGGCTTCATTCTTGTTGTATTGATTATTGTTCCATAGTTGATAAAAGTAAGGAAATGGAATATTGGAGCATAATAGAGGAAGTGAAATAACATATAGCAACCATATATGGAACAATGTAAATGGAATCACCATAATGAGTTCATTTCGTTGAAGAATGTAACTAGTATCGGTCTTCATAATTATATTTGTCAGTTAAAAAATTTTATTATTAAAGAAAATGACTTATTAAAGCATGGGTTTCATGCTTGGGTTAGTGTTTTCGTGGTCAAAGCCTCCATTGAAGGCTTCTAGGTTTTTCATTGAGCCATTAGAGTCATTTTCATTTTTATTAGACCCTTCTTGGGCTTTTGTATCATGTAAAAATAATTATTTTTCAGTCAAAAAGGTTATTTGTCACCTCCACAACAAGTCGACCTTTTCCCCATGAAGTCAGCCTAGATTAGGTTAATTTGACCCAGTAGAAAGGCTACATATAGAGAGGTAGTTCAACCTATTTTGAACACTCACTCAACAAGTTCTATCTTCAAGGAAGATGTTGAAGAATGTAATTAGTGTCGGTCTTCATAATTATGTTTGAATCATAATGAAATGTATTTGTCAAAAGAGAAAAAAATTAAATTTATTATTAAGTAAATTGACTTATTAAAGCATGAGTTTCATGCTTGGGTCAATTTTTTTTAGGTCAAAGCCTCCATTGTAGGATTCTAAGGTTTATTTCAAGTATCATTGTCCATGTCATATTGTAAAAGACCCTTCTTGGGATTTATTTGTCAAAGACGAAATTTATTTTATTGTAAAATAGGTCAATTAGGCCTCCTCTGCCAAGTCGGCCTCAAACTGGACAAGTTAGCCTAAACTGCGGGGTAGAAACACAATATAAAGGTAGCAACTCGACCTCATTTGTAACTCACTTACAAAAATTTTGATCTGCAACTTTTGGGGCCAGGGAAAGGTGTGTATTTCAAGGAAGGAAGAATAAAGGATAACATAGAAGAAAGAGGTCTCTCTCAAGCATAAGAAGTCAAAATTCTCTCTCTTCCTCTCCCACATGTGAAGTTGTTAAGCTTTTGGAGGGGCCAAAATCTACAGTGTTGAAACTGGGTTGAAATTTTGTAGTTGGGGTCGAAGTTCTAGGAAGCTGGAAATTTTATATTGTTGTTAGGTTAAAGCTGCTAGATAAGAAGACACTGCTAAATCATCTTGGAAGGCTGAATTGGTGGAGGAGGAAGGTATGTTGGTCTAGGGTATTGGTTTATCTCATTTGAATTACGGAAGGAAGAGTTCTTTACTAGTGGTTATTAATTCAAATTTTCCCCTTGTAATTACTTATGAACTCATTTCGTTTACTTATGTCTTCTCTTCTTAGCTTATTTAGTCTTTCATCAAGTCAATTACCAAAACACAAGAGACAAAAATTTAGGCTCTTCGAGCCAGGGCAAAACCCCTCCCTCTTGGAGAGGAAAACCCATGATAAATTCTTCTTATAGACTTTCAAATGACAAGTACCATGACCTTGACATAGACCCTTGACCTTTGTATGCCTCTAATACCTTGTCACTACTTCTTCCTTGACTCCTTAAGTTGATCCTTATTTTCTGCACCATCCTGCACCTTTCTGCACCAGAACTAGAGAGCTCAATCTCCACTTGAATTCTTCCTTCTTTAAGATATCAACACTTTGTCATAGATTGACTAGTGCACACCTTTCACTTCTACATAACCTTGCTGGTTGTTCTTCAATCTGTACATTGATATTTTACATGCCATGAATCCTTTTTCTAGACATCTCACCCTTCCTTACATTATGTAGATACCCTTTACTTGTATTTTATCACTTCGTTGAGCAGACATACATTACTTTAGGCTTAATGTAATTATATCCCTTCCTGAGATTACCTTCCTAAGATCTGCACCAAAAAAACACAGTCTTGCAACTTCATACATATTACAGACCCTAATCCGAAATCCTTCTTTGTTGATTTGTCCCTCTTTACACTAGTACACAATCCTATTCTCGCATTTCCTTTAGTGCTCAAAATTCCTACAATTTAGTCCGAAAATCTCAAACAAGTCTGAATTTGTTCCTATAATTTCTACGCAGATTTTTGGGCTATTTATAGCTATCCGAACCTATAATTAGCCGACCTATCAGTGAACTGATGTGACATATTATTGAGCCAAATTTTCCAACATTTTCAAGCTGACTTGTAGGGTTGTTCTTCCAGCATTAAGGAGGTTGTCTTGAGGGCTGCTTAAACATCATTCTTGAGCCATTTTCTTCACAGTTACATTACAAGGTCGTGGAGCATATCCTTTTGACTAGACACTTCATATACATGACATGAATACATTTATAATTAGAAGAAAAATCCTAATATACACCAAGAAGAAGTCTATTGACCTATAATAAAATCTTGCTCATGAAACCCATGAAGAAATCATAACAAAAATACATTTTATTATCTTTTTCTTCTTCTTTACATAAATACATAATTACATAGTCAATATGAAGACCGATCCTAGTTACACTTTTCAATACTCCCTCTTAACTAGGGAGGTATTCATACAGGTACATGGTCACTTTCAAACTGAAGAATCTCAAAAGAAGAATCGGATTAGTAAACACATTTTTATAGCATCATATCAACCAACATTGTCCTAGTGCAAGGCCTTGACTAACAGTCACATATCTCAATGAGACAATGGGCTAAAATGCTAGCAAGACACATGACTTATAGACACCATAGTCATTGTCTCTCCAATGTGCATACCCCACCCAGGTGTTCCTAGAGTATGACCTTCTTGGACTATTCTTCTCTTGGGTAGCTAGCCCTCAAAGAATATCAGTTCTCGACTACTCTAGTCTTGAATTCCCTATCACATTCTCAAATATTATTGAATGACAGATGATTACACAATCCTTGATTTTGTCTTCCAGGTGAAGACCAGAATGATGTGTCTATCCATTCTCTCCACATGGCCTTCACTAAGACTTACGGTTGTTAGTCTTGGTCTAGTGCATGACACATGTTTTCGAGAATCATATACGTCACTCTCTCTTAACTCAGGAAGGACATACTTCAAGTTTCTTCCAAGAAATAAACTTACCACCAGGCTCCCTCTCAACCAGGGACCTGCAGCAGCAATGGTGAGACACCCAGTTGCTCATGAAGAATTCCTCCCCTCGATGTCATAGATTTTGATAGTGAGGAACCTTCAATATTTTGGCTCCATAGGCACAAAAAATCCATCACTTTCGTCCATGAGTCATGTCAACTATCAGAAAGTGATTCATAATACTTCCTTATCTATTCCACCTTTATACCAGTTTTCTTTCTTTCAAACCATCTCTCAAGGTTCTTACATCCTTTTGCATGATTGGAAGCCCTGCATAAACTTCTCCAGATAAACATATGCATAAGAAATTTTAAAGTCAAAAGTTACCTCAGTGATGATCTTTCACCATGACATCTTCATGTAGGCATTGACATCCTCTATTCAGATTGACACATCTCCTAAAGATATTTCTTGTCCAGGGTCTTCTTCTTTACCAGACTTCTATCAGAGTCTACATATCCTCCCAAGAGATCTTGTAGTCACATCTTATTGGCTTCCGGATGATAATCGCCTCTTGACATGGTTGCACTTTGTTAGGTCCCTATATTACTAGTATAGTCCCTTATTGTTGTTAGTGTAACCCCCTTATTGTTATTATTGTACCCTTTTAACCCCCATTTTTTAATTATTGTGCCCTTAAATTATTATTGTTAGGTCAGCTAGGATTACATTGTGGCCCACTAGGATTACATTATGGCCCCATGGACTCCTATATATAGAAAGGAGGTTTTGTAAATTGTATCATCCAAGAATTGTTCATTTATGTAATGTATTGGAGGTTGCCCCCTCGAAGTAGCTTATTTCTAAGGCGTTCATATCTCTTTTCTTCTATTTTTGGAGCTGGTTACACAACATTTGGTATCAGAGGTTTGGATTCTAGGGTTTCGCTGCTCCAAACAGGTCATCGTGGCATTTTTGTTATAACGTTTTTTCTACGAAGTTTCAGAATCTGAAACTTTTAGGGTGCGAAGAAAAAATCCTGAGGAAGCTTGTACAAAAATTTCAGGTTGGACCCCAACATTTTACGAGATATCATCGTGGAGATTAGGCCTTTTCAAGCTCCTAGCAGTCATGAATTTTTCCTTCCTGGTAATTTTTTCCTACCTTTGAAGGTTCAGAATCTGAAATTCGTATGGTGTGAAGCTAAAAGCCTGAGGAAATTCGTCAAAAAAATTCAGAGCTTGGTTCGCAATATTTTTGGAGATATGATCTGTGGAATGTAGTGCTTTTTCAGGCTCCTGAATTGCATCTCAAAGAGGTGATCGTGGGAAAAGTTCAATAACTCTCTCTCTGGGCATTGGATTGGAGTGCCGTAAAAAGTGGTCACAAGTACACAGACTGTAGTTTCTTGGCTATCAATTTCAGAGACAAAGGGGCCTAATTGATGACGTGGCAAGTGTCCGTACAACTTCGCTCATCCCAGACTAGTCCACATATTAGGTCATTGTGGGGAGATTGGACACAACTTTGTCTTAGAGGATCAAATTAGGTCAGAACTGTGACATTCAAAGAGAATTCAGCAGGCTACTTCAGTGAATTTCAGATATTGAAGATCCGCAATCACAGAGATAATACAATTTCAATATCGAGCTCCTCAAAAGCAAGAAAAGGGTGTGTATTTTTCCGAATTGCATAAGTCTTGTTTGAAGAATCAATTTGAATTGATTCCAAGGGCATATTTTAGAATTTTTATCAGTATTGGGTTCTATAATGCCTCAAAAAAATAATTCCATACCCATTAATCCCTCAAAAAGCTATACTATGATGCATGAAGAGGAAGAGTTGCAGTATGAGATATCAAAATTGCGGTACCAAGTGCAACAAGTTTCAATCTTACGAAGAGCAATTGAAGATGAAATAGATGGTTTAAAATCAGAAATGGAGGCTAAGTTGGATTGTTTGAAGGATCAAATAATAGAAAATATGGATGATAAATTAATGGAAGATCACATCGAGCATCAACAACAAGTTCTCCAACTCTCAAAGGATAACCCAACTTTGGTGCAGAATCTAATGAAACAACATGAAGATCAACATCACATCGAAAGAAGTTATGAAGCAGTCATAGAAACAAGAACTCGACAAGTACGATCAATTTCAGATTATCTCAGCAAGTGGAAGAACTTTCCTATAAAATATTTCACATGGGAGGATGAGAATTTTATACAGAAGCATCAAGAAATAATCAAGCGTTGAGGACAACACTTGTTTGAAGGAGAGGGGCATGTTAGGTCCCTATATTACTAGTATAGTCCCTTATTGTTGTTAGTGAAAAACCCTTTATTGTACCCTTACTTAACTAATTATTTTTGTTATTATTGTGTACATCGTGTGTGTTAAATTCGGCTGGGATTACATTGTGGCCCCACTAGGATTTATTGTGGCCCCATGGACTCCTATATATAGAAAAGGGGGAGGTTTTGTAAATTGTATCATCCAAGAATTTTTTCATTTTAATAATGTATTACGGAAGTTGCCCCTCGTCAACTCCTATTTCTCGGCGTTCATATCTCTTTTCTTCTATTTTGGTGGTTACACAACACACTTCATGATCTCTTCCTCTCTTTCTCCACACATCTTCATTCCAAGGAACTTCCAATTTCCAGTTCGTTGTTTGTATACGACCACCTCATATTCCTTATGACATATTATGTTGATTTCATATGATAGTTAAAACTAGTGTAACAGAAGAGATCCGCCTTTCTCTGATCATACTTCTAAATATATAAGTCCATTACCTGCAACCATATGACATGACTTTACAACATCCAGTGTCAACATATAAATATATGTACCTCATACCTTTTTCCTTTGATTAATTCTGTAGAAATTTTACTAGAATGAATAACTTCATTCCCTTGACCTGCCTCATCAATATGTCATCATATCCCAATCCCCTGTAGCATTTAATTCTCGATGAAACTTTTCGATTTTATTTCTAACCAGTGGATCCATAGAGAAATCCATTAGAAAATGTCAGCACCTATTTCCAATTGATTATTGAATGATGACCCTTGATCTTGATGATTGCCTTCCATCAATGTTGTTATCAGAGAGGTTTCTAGGATCTCCTTCTTTAAGTTCTCCTCCCATGCTTCTATCATGATGCTTTTAATATACATTGCTTCCTATCATATTATTTTACAACCAATAGAAATCACTTAAAGAGAAAGATGATCTCAATCATAATAGAGATCTTTCGCTTCTTCTTTCTTAGATTTCTTTGTATCAGGTTCTTCCCTTATATCTGTGACATAGGCGTATTAATTTTTCCTCTTTTCCTTTCCATATTTAGGCCAATCCATTTTATAATTCCCAAGTTCATTACATCCAAATCATCATACTTTTTCCACATTTCTTCTTTTATGCTGAAGACTAAATTTTCTGAATCTTCCTTTCCTCCTGGACATGGCTGCAAAGGCTTGATTCCCTTTACTTGATCCTATATAAGCTTTGGATTTCAATATTGTTTCCTATATTTTACATAGATACCATAGATCGTGTAATGGTGTTGCTTCTTTCTTCCCGTATAAGCTTGAAGTGAAGTTTTCCCATTCTTCTGGTAGAGCATTCAACACCACAGTAGTCATTTCATTATCAAACATTATTTATCCCAATTCCTGTAGTTGGTCTCTTATTTCAGAAATCCTCATAAATTATGAAGTGATTAATTCCTCTCTTGACAATTTCATTTTATATAGTTCTTGTCTCAGAGAGATTGCTTCTCCTGCAGTACTCAGAGAATAGCTCCACTAGTTTCTCATGTATTTCTTTTGCAGATTTCAGTTTTGATACATAGGGTATGAGTGAGTCCTTAATGGATTCTGTGAGAATCCTCTAGGCTCTGATTTATCCTTTCATGTACTTGGCATGAGCTAGAGAATCTTCTTTTAAGGGTCCAATTGTAGATCCTTCAATGTAGCCCATAACTTCGTCTTCAATTAGATTCAAATCTGCCCTTTTCTTCCATGCACTAAAGTTTGATGTCCCAAAAAATTTCTTTCTTTCATTGCAATAAGTCATTTTGACAGATTTAGATAAGATCATAGATACTCGAGTAGGATGACTTCCTCCTCCTAGCAGCTTCTTTGATAGATATGAGGATAGGAACTCCTTCTCAGATTAAGTTCTCCAATGAAGGTGTTCTTGAATCCTTGATGATAAAGGATGTTTTCCAAAAAGATGATGTCTCTTCCAACAATGTCTTGAATATAAATCTTTGATGACAAAGATTATATTTTTTATTAGATGATCCTTTGAAGAATATTCCTTGCAAATTTATCTGAACTTTTACCCCAAACTTTGTTCTTTGCTTCCTTGAGTGTCTTCTTTGCTAAGTAGCCCTTCCTTTAGCACCTTAGCTTTGATTCCATGTTGATAATTTGGAGGGGCGGTTATTAATTCAAATTCTCTCCTTGATAATTACTTGTGATCTTATTTCGTTTACTTATGTCTTCTCTTCTTAGCTTATTTAGTCTTTCATCAAGTCAATTACCAAAACACAAGAGACACAAATTTAGGCTCTTTGAGCCAAGGCAAAACCTCTCCCTCTTGGAGAGGAAAACCCACGAGAAATTATTCTTATAGACTTTCAAATGACAAGTACCATGACCATGACACAGACCCTTGACCTTTGTATGCCTCCAAGACCTTGTCACTACTTCTTCCTTGACTCCTTAAGTTGATCCTTCTTTTCTGCACCATCTTGCACCTTTCTGCACCAGAACTAGAGAGCTCTATCTCCACTTGAATTCTTCCTTCTTTAAGATATCAACACATTGTCATAGATTGACTAGTTCACACCTTGCACTTATACATAACCTTGTTGCAGGGAAATTTTAGGGGCTAATATTCGTAGGTGGGCTAATTTTCCATGCTTTTTCCAAAAAAAATATTCGCCCAAATTTTATAGTATACAATTATTTTACCCTAAAAATCGCCAAATTTTTATATATACTCATATAAAATGATTAGAAAACTAAATATTTTTACAAAAACAACATCAAAAATTTTACAATTTACATATTGGGGACTACTAAGATTCGCCAAGGTTTCTAAACTTTGAGATAAAGGTCCATTCTTAAAATGTTCCTTGCCTTGCTAGCTGGTCTTAAATATGTACATTGACCTTTTATATGTCATGACTCCTTTTTTTTGACAATTCACCTTTCCTTACATTATGTAGATACCCTTTACTTGTATTGTATCACTTCGTTGAGAAGACATACATTACTTTACTCTTAATTTAATTCTATCCCTTCCTGAGATTACCTTCATGAGATCTGCACCAAAAAAACACAGTCCTGCAACAACAATGTTACCGATGAAATAGGTAACCTCATTGTTACCTACTTTTTGAAGTATCAAGAAAAACACCTGATTTTGAAAAAGTGGCGATGCAGAATCAAGAAAAAAAAAATTGAGCATGTTTTTGGCACTTTAAGTTTTTTTCATTTTGTTTTTTTTTTTTTAATTAAATTTTTTTTTTTAAGTGATGTTTTTATGTCGATTTTGAATAGTGGTGGTGTATCATCACCAACGTTTTTTTATAGGATTGATTTTGACACTATAGATTTTCTAATGTCTTCTTCTTCTGTGAGATGTTTATTTTTAAGTGCATTTATGTACTTGTGTTTTAAAAATAAAAAAATATTTTTAAAAAAAATAAAAACTTGTAATGATATCTTCACTTTTTCACATACATAAAAGATGGAAAAAAGGTCAATATTCTAAAGTTTATATTTTCCACATGTTTATGTATTTTTAAATAATTTTTCAATGCACATCAAAAAAATTATCGCTAAAAAACCAATATTTTGAACCATATGACAAAAAATACAATTTTTCAATATAAATACAATGCAAAAAATACACTTTTACAGAGTTTTTGTTGAAAAAAACATGTTAAATAAACTAATTTTTTGGGAGAATCTTAACAAAAAACTTAAGAAAATAACATTTTTATTGAATTTTATGTCAAAAAATAATAGCAATCACATGTTTTTTGCAAAAAAAAGGGTTGTTCTCATAAAATATCAAAGTCTAAACATTACAAATAAAACTGATTAATAGTTCTAAAAGATAAGCTTTGTTTGCAAGCATAACTTAAACATCATCAACAATATCAACTAATACATCTTCAACATCATCTAGAACAGCATTGATGGCTTCTTCTGCAACATTTTCTTCTTCATTTTGATCATTGTCGTCTTCTAATGGATCTTTCATGTCAGCAAATCTTCCAAAGTGTCCCTTTCCAATCATTCCATATAATGGTGGTTGAGGTTTCTTTGCTTTTTTTGCCACACGTGATTCATTAAAATCTCCTTTCCTCAAACCAACTTCTTGCTTCGCATCTGGAAGGAATTTAAGAGCGTTAATTCTTTGTTGAATAAATTTGCATTGAACTGGATCTTTCTCAATGGCAATGCAATTTCTTCCTTTTAGTAGACAACATGCTAGTGTTGTACCTAATCATCAAGCACAAAAAAATAAGTAAGAAAATTAGTATGGAGACATAAAAAGTAAAAAAGACAATATCTAAATTTAAATCTGTATATTAAAACTTACCTAAACCTGAGAATAAATCCAAAACCCATTCTCCTTCATTTGAACATAGATCTATAAGATAGTTAATCAATGCTTGTGGTTTTTGATAAATGTTAACTATATCTCCTTTTGCATCTTTATCCTCATATGTTAGTTTTCTTACAACTGCATCATAAACCAATACTTGACTATGAATCTTCCCATCTACTCGATTCATAATAATATGCTTATAGCTATCGTCTTTTGTCCAACATTCAACATGGATGAACTCACAATCATTTATAATAGGCTGATCTTCGGAAGAAACAATATTTGACTTTTGCCTATAACATAACATAGTAAAAGTTCAATTAAATTTTACATGAATAAAAAAATTTAGGAGGAATCAAACATACAATTTCAAAATCTTACCATGTAAGTTGCATCCTTGAATTTGCTTTACCCTTAAAGCTTGTTAATAACATTGGAAACTGTGTGTCTGAATGAAATGTCACAAATCACCAAAGTGGTGATGTTGTCACTTCTTGAAAACACGTAACCACTTTAGTAAAAGCTTGATAAGTATATGGTTCTCTATCATATTCAATGTCTGGGAAATTGAAACCATGATGAATATCTGCAATAACTAAGCCACATTCCCTTTTAGGTATTAGTGATGCAATTTCTTCACAGTCACCCTGTATTATTTGATATTGTACACTGTCGAGCCCATTCCAAATGTAATGATTAAGAGTAGGATCAAGTTCAACATTCATAAGACACTTCCTTCTCATGTTCTCCATCTTAATTTTTTCAATAAAGCTTTTGAAAGTATCTGGTACTCCATTTCCATCCTTCTTCGACATCTTTAATGACATAATATATATATATGTGTGTGTGTGTGTGTGTGTGTGTGTGTGTGTGTATAAGTAATAAAATAAAAATAGTTTAAATATGAATAAAATGAATTTATAAATCAACATACCTTATTGAATGCAATATAAAACTCTTTTAGTGTTGATGTAGAACTTGCTTATGGGTAGTTGCGTACAACATCATCCCAACTGTCTTCATTCAACATTTTAACCATGTGTTCTTGTATTTTCATAAAAAATTTCTGACTGAATAAATCAAGTTAAAAGCGTTAATATACTGACATGTATAAAAAATTCTACCAACATCATTATGTTTTATTTAAAATAAAATTATAATGAAAGAAAAATAAGAAATAATTCAAGAAACTTACTTTTGAAATTCTGCACACATTTCTTCCATTGATAATTCACCCGACTTCACATGGGCTAATACCGATTTGACTAATTTATCATCCTTCATACCTTACATTGTTCTGCAAGGTGTGATAGTCATATCCTCTCGAAGTTGCTTCATTTCAGGACCCGCCTTACTGTTGGTACATATTATGGGTTTACTCTTTCTAACCTTCTGATTTTTTATGGAAATATTCTCCCACCGATCAAAAATCTCATCAATCAAATCCCATACCTCCCCAGTTCTAAATGCCAACTGAAAAATGTTATTTGTGCCTCTGAAGAAATTTGTATTCAATTTTCCATCTTTTGTTTTTTTTTCATCAATTTGATAACATGTTTCCATTAAACATTCCTTTCGAAATGCTACACTAACTTGTGTCTTATCCCCACCACATTTTTTTATGAATTCATTATGAATAAATCTGACCCTTTGGATGAAATTAATTTTCATTATGTACTCATTATCTGCATTATGATCCCATGCCAATAACTTTGATTCTATTTCTGTTAAGCCAGCGTAAATGATGCATTTCATTGTTTGAAAAAGATAGTTATTGGGATATTCTGCAATCAATTGTCTCTTAGCCTCTATCGAATGGTTCCCTCCAATTACATAATATTTATAATCAAAACATTTTGTCTTGTCAAATGCTTGTTTATTGGGAACCTGGCATGGATCGACAAGAACCACATAATCCACCACATGCGCATATAGATTGAACCTGAACAATGTTTTCAGATTATGTACATGTAGGTGATGGGCCTTTCTAATTTGCTATTGAGATTGTCCTTCATCTGGGCCATAAAATTGGTTAACATTAAGCTCAAATGTTTGGCCACCAAGAATTAATTTATTCTTCCTCAACTCTTGTCGAATAACATTTTGTTTTGTTTTAATAATGCCATCCTCTAACTCAGCACCTGGTGTTATGATTTCTTTTTTCTATGAATACATTATGAATAAATCTGACCCTTTGGATGAAAGTCATTTTCATTTTGTACTCATTATGTGCAATATGATCCCATGCCAATAACTTTGATTCCATTTCTGTTAAGCCAGCGTAAATGATGCATTTCACTGTTTGAAAAAGATAGTTATTGGGATATTATGCAATCAATTGTCTCTTAGCCTCTATCGAATGGTTCCCTCCAATTACATAATATTTATAATCAAAACATTTTGTCTTGTCAAATGCTTGTTTGTTGGGAACCTGACATGGGTCGACAAGAACCACATAATCCACCACATGCGCATATGGATTGAACCTGAACAATGTTTTCAGATTATGTACATGTAGGTGATGGGCCTTTCTAATTTGATATTGAGATTGTCCTTCATATGGGCCATAAAATTGGTTAACATTAAGCTCAAATGTTTGGCCACCAAGAATTAATTTATTCTTCCTCAACTCTTGTCGAATAGCATTTTTTTTTGTTTTAATAATGCCATCCTCTAACTCAGCACCTGGTGTTATGATTTCTCTGCTTCCATGAGAGCTTTCAATTTGTTCTTCACTGCTGCTCACGACCTTTACAGGTTCACCAATATTTGATTTCCTAGTCTTATTGGATAACATATCAGTTTTTTTATAAACAAACTCTCCTTCATGAGGTAAAAGAGAGACATCTTTGGCAATTTTTCTTTTTGGTGTCTGATCTGTTTTCTCCTTTTGCACAATAGTTCTCATCTCCTCCTCACTAATTCTATCATAATTTTTTGTTTCATGTTCGACACCTTCAAAAGAAACATGTTTAAGTTTACTAGATTGACCCACCTTAGTGACTCTTGGTTGATCCACTCTTTGTACTGTTGCAGTGTCACGAGCTATTTCTCTTTGCTTCAATCTCCTTTCCTCTGCTTTGTCTTTGTGGAAAGTTTTGATCACATCCATAACATTTGGCACCAACATATAAATACCTTCAAACATGTTTGAAAGACCTGGAAAAAAATCCTATGAAACAAAATAAAACATGTCAATGATCAATAATTTATAAAAAAATTGAATCATCCTTACAATAATGCATAGAGGAAATAAAAATAAGCATACTTACAATGTTATTTTCAATGTTGCTTGATATTTCTTCAGAAAATTTTGAAGATATTTCATCTATGTCATACTTGACGATTGATAGATGATATCTAACCTTCTCACGTTTTTGAGCCTTCCTTGCAAGAACATAAATAGTGTTCGTATTCGGGACAATACATATGTCTCGTACTCTGCCCATCACATCATATGGCTCATTTAAGTCAATCATACCACAAATCAAATAGATGTGTATATCAGCCTCCATTTCACTGTCTTCAAGATACCATGAGAAATCAGTTTTATCTATTTCCTCGGTGTTCTTCCAATAAAAAATAAGCTTTTAATGAACCTGGTGCCCCACTTGCTTGAATTTTATTAGTGTGTGCAACAATGTCCTTATTGCGTCCAACAGTGTCCATAGTGCATCCAGCTGCAACTTTAGATTTGGGAGTTGTATCCATAGTGCGTCGAGCTGCAGCTGTAGATTTAGGAGCTGCTACCCTAGCTGCAGAAACATTCACAGAAATATTTTTTGATGCCATTTTCCTGATATATATATATATATATGAGTTAATGGAAAAATATTGCGGATAAAATAAATTTAATAAACAAAATTTATTTCTAAAACTAAATAGCTTGAAAGTAAAACAGTAATTTAATTTTACATTACATAGCAATTGAATAAAAATAAACAAAAGAAAAGAAAAGAAAAAATTATTTTACTTTACATAGAAATTAAATAAAAAATTATAAACTTAAAATTATAAAAAATTAATATAAAAGTTTATAAATTTATACAATCTTTTAATATATTTGAAAATTACAAATGTCTATTTCACATTACATAGTAATTAAATAAAAATAAATAAAAGCAATTAAACAAAATAAAAGAAAAAATTAATGTTGTTTTGATACTAAAATTTAAAAAAAGAAATTTAAATATTTAAATGTTAAAAACAAATATTATAATGTTATATATTTTTTTATTTTTTTAATTGTATTGTTATATAGTTTTCTTTTTTATTAATTTATTATATTGTTATATTAAAAAAAATGTTTTTTTTTTTAATTATATTGTATTGTTTTTTTTTTAATTATATAATGTTTAAAAACAAAACATAATTGTTGTTTATTATTTTATTTTATTTTTATATTTGTTATATTTTGATATTTTTAACAATTACTATTTAACAATGTTTTTATTATATTTTATAACAATTTTTTATTATTTTTATATATAACAATGTTTCTATTAATTTTTAATTGTTTTATTAAAATAAATTATAAAAAAAAAATTTAAAAAACAAAAAAATAAATAAATAAACCAAAATTAAAAAATGTTTTATTAAAACAAATTAAAAAAAAAAAAATTTAAAAATTTTAAGAAAATCAAAAAAATATTTGAGTCCGCCCGCTGGGCACCGGGGGCCAGCCGGGCGGCGGCCCAGCAGGGGCCGTGAGGCCGGCTGGGCTGCTACCATGGCGCCGCCCGGCCGGCCCCCGGCGCCCACCGGGCGCGCTCTGCGACAGACCGAGAATCTGCCCTCCGCCTATTGGTGACCGTGAGGCCGACTGGGCCGCCCCCATGGCGCTGCCCAGCCGGCCCCTAGCGCCCAGCGGGCAGACTCAAATATTTTTTGAATTTTTTTTATTTTTTATTTTTTTATATTTTATATTTTATTTTTATATTTTTTTAATTCAATTTTTAAAATTTTTTTTATATAATATAATTATTAAAACATTATTTAATAAATTAAAAAAAATGATAAAAATATCAAAATATAACAAGTAAAAAAAAAAAACAAACAAACAAACAAACAATTTATTAAATCACAATTATGTCTTGTTTCTAAACATTATATAATTAAAAAAAAAAACATTTGTTTTAATATAACAATATAATAAATTAAAAAAAAAAAAAAACTATATCACAATACAATTATATATATATAAATTAAAGATTTAAAATTAAAAAGAATAAAACTAAGATTTAAAATTAAGAAAATAAAATAAAATAGAATAAAAACAAAAAAAATTCTCAAATAAAAACACAAAAAAAAAAAATTAAATAATGAAATCACTGATATATTTATGATTAAAAAAAAAACAAAAAAAAATGTTATAATATTACTTTTTTTTTTATGTGCATGGTCGTTTTATGGATTTTTCTGTCTAGATGAACCTATAAGTCTTAAAAAAGAAAAAGAAAAAAATCTTAATTTTTGTCCTTAAAACCCTAAAAAAATTAGTTCTTTTTACATTTTCTTCACTAAAAAAATAAGGTTTTTGAACCTAAAAACCTTTAAAAAGTAGGTTTTGGACACAAAAAACTATAGAAAAACAGATTTTCCCCAAAATCTTCTTTAAATTGATAGAATAGAAGGAAAACTAACCTTTGAAATGCAAAAAGCTGTTGTCACTAATGCCAGCACAACGCCTCCACAAAATTACGAATAGCAACACAATGCCTTCAATGCCAATGCAATGCCTTCACGAAGTTACCAATGCCAATGCAACACCTCCACAAAATTACCAATAGCGACACAATGCCTCCAATGCCAATGCAATGCCTCCACGAAGTTACCAATGCCAACGCAACACCTCCAGAAATTTGCTCTAACAAATACCAGAAAACTTGATGTGATGTGATGAATAGAAACAATCATTCATTTTAAATAGCGAATATTGTCTGATTGGTTTACTGTTTAACGAATGTGGGATTAAAATTTCAAATTTAAAATATTTACACTATTCTTGTTGGAAGCCATGGTTTCTTCTGATAATGAAGTTTTTCTTTCTAGAACATCAACATCTTCGTCACGCAACAACTCTATTCAAAGTGATGAATATAACGGGAGTTCATTCACCATGAATAGAGAGTCAAAAAATCGAGCGCCAGTTATACCACTTACTCTCAATCCTAAGGATTATGAAAGCAACAGTGATGAAGGGCATGATGAAGAAATTGCAGAGTCAAAAGTTTCACTTCGTCCTAATCCCAAGGATTATGAGGACACCATTGATGAAGAGGGAGATGAAAAATATCCACTTCAGCTTAATCCTAAGGATTATATGAGAACAACAAATGAAGAGGGGAATGAAGAATCTGTAGAGTCAAAATATCCACTCTGTCGTAATCCTAAGGAGTATGCTAGCAACACTGATGAAAAGGGGGATGTAAAATTTCCAGAGTCAAAATATCAAATTCGTCCTAATCGTAAGGATTATGTGAGCACCACTGATGAAGAGGGGAATGATAATGTTTCAGAGTCAAGACATCCACTTCGTCCCAATCCTAAGGATTATGCCAACACCACTGATGAAGAGGGAAATGAAAAATTTACAGCGTCAAAATTTCCACTCCGTCCTAATCCTAAGGATTATGCAAACACCACTGATGAAGAGGGGGACGAAAAAATTCCAGAGTCAAAATTTCCACTTCGTCTTAATCCTAAGGATTATGTCAGCACCACAGATGAAGAGGGGAATGAAGAATTTGCAAAGTCAAAATATGCACTTCGTCCTAATCCTAAGGATTGTGTCAGCACCACTGAGGAAGAGGGGAATGAAGAATTTGCAGCGTCAAAATATTCACTTCGTCCTAATCCTAAGGATTATGCCAGCACCACTGATGAAGACGGGGATGAATTTCCAAAGCTAAAATTTTCACTTCATCCTAATCATAACGATTATAATTTAACCCCTGATGAAGGGGGGGATGAAGAATTTCCAATAAATATAGATTCAAGGCATTCACTTATTCCCAATCCTAAGGACTATGAGAGCTTTAGTGAGGAAGGGGAGGGGCAGGGTGAAGAAATTCTAGTGAATACAAATTCAAAGCTTCCACTTATGCCTAATCCCAAGGATTATGAGAGCGCCACTGAGGAAGGGGAGGATGAAGAGTTTTTTGCAAATGATAATTTTAGAGGCACAGATCTGAATATTGCATTTTCTCCAAGTGACCATTTCAAAGACACTCATGGTGATGAAGAATTGAATCCTCCCGGGGAAGAATTTGAAAGCATGGGTCAAGATGGTGAAGAATTTCTTTTGAGTCGGGGTTACAAAAGTGCCGATGATTCTTGTGAAATGTTTTCTTCAACTGATGATGGTAAAGAAAATTTTCCAGGCAATGATGTTGATGAATTTCTTAACTATGTTGAGGATGATGATAGTGGGGATAATATTCCTTCTAATGGTGATGAAACTACTTTTACAAAGGATGATGGAATGATGAAACCGTTGCAAGCAAATATTGCAACTAGGAGTAGGAGTAGACCTTTTCATATCAATCCAAGGCATTCTAGTTATACAAGGGCGAGGACAAAATATCTCACGACAAAAAGTTCTATCGTTCATTTGATTTCAAGTGCATGTTGTCGAAGGGATTGCTTGAAAAATATGGATTTCAACTTTGCTTTGGAGAAAAGGAAAACATATATGTCAATGAATAAAAGCATGCAAAATTCATATTTAGTGGGTTGCATGCAATCTACACTAGCACGTTATGATTATCATATTGGGAATGTATTGCTTTGCAGAAAGGCGTTCAAAATGTTGTATTCAATTGGTAATTGTCGTTTGTCAAGAATCCAGGATAGATTGGAAAAGGATCCCACATATTATTCAGAAGCACGTCATAAACGGGAGGTGGGGCCGTTTGCAAATACTACTAAGACATGGATGAAAGAATTCTTTTCAAATCATGGAGAGTGTATGCCAAATAAAGACACAATACATATTCCAGATAATTTCTCGAGACGAGAAATATTCATGTTATACAAAGATTATGCAGAAGTTGTTGAAGGAATTGGTAATTTTATTACATATTCTTATTTTACAAGGATATGGAAAGCTGAATTCAACAATGTTCATATTCCTAAGAAGACAAGGATGGTGATTTGCGGCACATGTGCTTCTCTTAAAGCAAAAAGAGATAAATGTCAAGGGGCGGAAAGAGGTATGTGTTCAAAACATTGTTTTTTAAAATTTGATACTTATCAACTATGAAAATATATTTATTCATATGTTTCTTTTATTTTATGTACAGATTCCGTTGTCAAAGAACTTCAAGACCATCGCAATCGGCAAACAAGTGAAAGAAAAAAGTTGTATAAACATCGAAAGAAGTGTTATGATCATCCAAATAAATATCTGGGATTGATAATTGATGGTATGGACCAAAAGAAAACACTTCTTCCACATTTTGTCCGCACGCCAAAAAAATTACAGGAGGAAAATTTCATTCGGTTTCACTTGGTTGGTTGTATGGTATTTAATGGAAGATGTTTCCAAGAGTTTCTTCACAACTCCAAATATTCACAATGATGCAAATCTGACCATAACTATAATCCATGATGTGGTTACTCATTGGTCTGGGATTCTTCCTGAAGTTTTGTATTTACAATTAGACAACACAAGTCGTGAGAACAAAAATCAATTTCTTTTTGGGTATCTAAACATGCTTGTTGAATTGGGGATTTTTAAAAAGATAAAGGTTGGTTTCCTTCTTGTTGGGCATACTCATGATCATATTGATCAAAAGTTCAGTCGTTTTTCAGTAACATTGAGGAGGAAAGGTGTTGGGAGCCTGCCATCATTAATTGAATGTATTAAGAAATCGTACATTCCAGAGCCTGTTTTTCATGTGTTGGAAGAAACTATTGACATACGAAGGTTTATTTTTGGATCGCATGGTGAGGAGAAATGCATTGAACAACTTAACGACATTAGCTTCCAACATCAATTTCGTATCAAAAAAATTGATGGGATAACACTTATATGGGGCAAGAAGTATTCAACTATTGAAGAATGGGGACCATCATCGGGTTTAGCATTTTTGAAGTTCATTCCAGAGCGTCCAATGTTTTCATCAAAGATATTGTTATTACAGTCAGTTTCCGAACTCCATAATGCACGAAGGCACAAGAGAGAGATAAATTATTTTGAATGTCTAGAGGAAATTAAAATATGTATTAGAGATACATATGAATACTTCGATGTTGCTGATTCAGTTTGGTGGGAGTCTTTTTTCAGTAATCAAAGTGATATGATTTCAAGATCAGTAAATGAGGATACGCTTTTGAAGACTCATTTTTTTTGGCCACAAAATATGCCAAATGAACATGAACATCAAGAAACACACAATGTTGAACAACAACAGCCTCAAGATATTATTAATTTCCCATAGGTAGAGGAAAGAGAAATCTATATTGGTTCTAGAAGATCACGTGCACAACATGAAGCCATGGAAGACCTTTACAGGGGTTCTGTGCAGGATCTTAAGGAGGGTTGCATGATAACAGTGTTAGAAGATGAAGATCCACTTTGCTATCCATTCTGGATTGCCAAGGTTATAAAGGTCATTAATGAAAATTAAGAGATTACAGCTGTTGATGTACATTGGTATGCCACAAGTACCCACCCTTTCAATGGTGTGTACAAGCCAGAGATGGTAGTGGAAAAAAGAATTGGCAGAAAGAGAAAAAGAAAGGGCGCAAATATAAATCGTTGCCGCACAGATGTCTTAAAATTGGAGGATGTTGACATACTTGTGTATGACTTCAATTTGACAAAGAGAGGAACTCTTCGGTTGCAGACCATAAATATTTTGAAGAAATTGCTACGAGAACAATTACTGTTGAAATGGGACTCTACAGAATGTAGACGTAGATCTACAAGACTTTTGAACTCTGAAATGGTGGGCATGCATGTTGACTCGGATGGAACACTAGTTGATGAAAGAGAAGAATATGGATCATCTTCATCTGCATCGAGCCATTCATCTGAAGATGTAGATTATGATGGTGTGCCAGAACCTATGGCTGATTTTGAATAACTATCTAAGACACTTTTCTGTAATTGATGTTTTCATGGTAACTTGAAATAAAAATTTTGACTTCCATCTCATTTTTCATGAAGTTCCGAGACATTTCTATGTTTGTTGGATTATACGTTTTAATTATGAAGAATTCATTTTTTTAGAATATCGACAATGTAACAATGAATTACAAAAATAATTTATGTTATATTCAATGTACCAATGTTGATATTTTAATTATAAGTAAAATAGAAAATAGAAACTAATGTTGAATTTTTAGATTATGTAGTGATATTACCATGATATTATGTATTGTTACCATTTGGTATAAGATACTTTTAAAAGTTTTAATAATTATATGCGTCATTGAAACATAACACTTTGTTTTGATGCTTGATTTTTAGGTTTTGGTTGAAATTATATTTAAATTTGTCTTATTCTAAGATTTTAAAAAAGATAAGTTTTTATTCTTTAAAATTAAAATTACTCTTACTTGTTTCTGTTTTAAATTGTTAAGTCTTATATTTTCTCCATAATTTCATTGTTCAAGTATGTTGAACACTTAAGATTGAAAAACTTTAGATTTACCTTTATCTTTAAGGTTATGGTTGAAAATAATTACAAATTTGGGGTTGTTTAAAGTCAAGATATTTTATGTTTAACAACATGGATGAAAATTGTTCAAAATTATAAGCCCTCCAGACATGTATTTGTTTATCTTTAACATCATGTATCAAAAATGTTAGGAATTTACGATTTTAAAAAATGTCCTAATATGTTGTCTTTAATTCCATTGTCACAAGTGTCAAAATTATGACACAATTTTTTTTTTTGTTATTCCAGCATCAGCTGGTTTTGTTTTGAGGGTGTTTTTTCAATCCTTTTTTCAACAAACAATTTTGTTTTTAGCATAATTTTAGAAAATGTTGAAATTTGACCTTAAAAAAAAAACAAGTGCGTTCTGGAAGACACACTTTTTTTTGGGGGGGTGTTTTTTCAATCCTTTTTTCAACAAACAATTTTGTTTTTAGCATAATTTTAGAAAATGTTGAAATTTGACCTTAAAAAAAAAACAAGTGCGTTCTGGAAGACACTTTTTTTTTTGGGGGTCGTGTTACCTATTTCATCTGTACGTGTTTTAGCTCATAGCTCATCTTATCATCCTCAATCTGATGGTCAAACCGAGATAGTAAATAAATGTTCGGAAGGATATCTTCGTTGTTTTGTATCTGATAAACAAACACAATGGGTCAAGTGGTTACCTCTCGCTGAATGGTGGTATAACACTTCCTTCCATACTGCAGCAAAAATGACCCCATTTATGGCACTTTATGGATATCATCCACCATCGATTACATCATCTTTAAGGGAAAATTCGAAGGTTCAAGAAGTCGAAGATCACATCGAGCATCAGCAAGAAGTTCTCCAACTCTTAAAGGATAACCTTAATTTGGCACAAAATCGAATGAAACAACAGGAAGATCAACATCGCAGCGAGAGAAGTTTTGATGTAGGAGATTGGGTATTTTTACGGCTACAACCATATAAACAAATTTCCCTCAAGCAAGCTAAGAAGGATAACAAATTATCGCCAAAGTACTATGGTCCTTATAAGGTGTTGCAAAAGATTGGTACTATGGCATACAAATTGGAGCTTCCTGCTTCTTCGCGAGTACATCCAGTTTTCCATGTTTCATGCTTAAAGAAGGTTATAGGTGAAAATCTTCCAGCTCAAACAATATTTCCAGAACTTGATGAGGAAGGAAAAATCATATTGGAACCTGAAGCGGTCACGGAAACAAGAACTCGACAACTACGGAATCGATCAATTTCAGAGTATCTCATCAAGTGGAAGAACTTACCCACCGAAGATTCTACATGGGAGGATGAGAATTTTATACAGAAGCACCCAGAGCTACTCAAGCGTTGAGGACAACACTTTTTTGAAGGAGAGGGGCATGTTAGGTCCCTTTATTACTAGTATAGTCCCTTATTGTTGTTAGTGTAACCCCCTTATTGTTATTATTGTACCCTTGTAACCCCCATTTTGTTATTATTGTGCCCTTAAATTATTATTGTTAGGTCGGCTAGGATTACATTGTGGCCCACTAGGATCACATTATGGCCCCATGGACTCCTATATATAGAAAGGAGGTTTTGTAAATTGTATCATCCAAGAATTGTTCATTCATGTAATGTATTGGAGGTTTCCCCCTCGAAGTGGCTTATTTCTAAGGCGTTGATATCTCTTTTCTTCAATTTTTGGAGCTGGTTACACAACAATGATGAAACTCACAAACTTACTTTATTTGCTCGCAGTTTAGGGGGGAAGTAAGAAAATGGTTCAAAGGCTTTTTCCCCCCCCCCCCCCCCCCCCCCCCTCATAAGATAAATGATCTCCAAGCTTTCCATCAGTCATTCTTAAACAAATGGGAAGTGAGGAAAAACCCTCTTCAAATACTTTCTGATTACAAGAATCTCCATAGAAACACCGGGGAAAGTGTACAAGCTTACTGCACTAGATTTAACAGTGTTTATAATGCCCTTCCCCTAGACCTAAAACCTCCACAAGGCTCAGCTTTAAACAAGTTTCGTGAAGGATTTGATCCTGAGATGGCCTATCAGCTGAGAGAGAGAGATCATTTAACCCTTGAAGATATGCAAAATGGAGCTCTTGCTGTGGAAGTTAATTTGATGGAGAAAAGAGTAAGAATGAGGAATGAGAAGAAAGTGTCCTTTAGAGAGGAATCTTCACCTTCCACATCTAGCTCAAATATGGAGAGAATGATGGAAAAGATGATGAAAAAGATGAGCATTCTTGAGAGAGCTCAAGCTAGTCAAAACCAAACAGCTCCTCAAAATAGAAATCAGAACCAAAATCAAAATTTTAGGAGAAACCAGCCTCAAAATAGACCAAGGGAGGATGATCAACAGATCACTCCTCCTTTTCATCAAAACTATGTGAGTGAGGTTGAAGAAACATTAGAACAAACAGAGGAGGATGATATAAACATGTTGGGAGTAGATAATGATGACTTTGAAGTTCATTATGATAGAAAACAAGGTCTATACACACCCTATGATGACCAAAGAGATGAGGATGAAAGTTATTATCAAGACATGGAAAATTTTATCATAGAGTCTCAAAAGGAATATGACCTTAGAATTAAAAGCAATTAGGAAACTCCCAAAACTAAAACCTCTAAAAAATCTACACAAAACAGCATTGTCAATAAACCCAAGATTGTAAAACAAAAAGACAAGACAATAGCTGTGAATTCTAATAAAAACAAAGAGAAAGGCACTAAAAACAATAAAAAATAGAGTGTAGATCTTAGTAGCACCAGCACCTCAGCTAGTGCTCCTGTTAAAATGATTCTGACAAATGTAAATAGACAAAATCAACAAACTGATTTTGCTGATAGAGTGGCAGTTAATAAGGCTGAAACGAGCACTTCAAAGAATCAAATTCCTTTTAGTTTGGAGCATGAAATTTCCAGAATTAAAATCTCTGTTCTCCTAACTGAATTAGCTACCCAGAATGTATATAGATCTCAAATTTTGAAGGATTTTAACATAGAAGAGAATAACGATACTGTCAATCTTAATGATGACCAACCAGAGCTCATTTTTGGTCCTAAGATTGAAGGTAGATATCAAGAGGGACTTGTTCCTCCTTTTTATGTTAGTTTAAATGTTCATGATAATATTTTTCATAACGCTATGCATGATTCAGGGGCCTCTCACAATTTAATGCCCAAAGCTGTAATGGAGAGCCTAGGCCTTGAAATCACTCGACCTTACAAAGATCTTTACTCCTTTGACTAAAGCAGAGTAAAATGTTTAGGTTTAATCAAAGACCTCTGTGTTAACTTAGCACAAATTCCATCCAAATGTTTAGTCATGGATATTGTTGTGGCTGATGTGCCCCCAAAGTATGGTATGTTGTTATCAAGATCTTGGGGAGCTAAGTTAGAAGGAACTATGCAGATGAACATGATATATGGCGCCATCCCTATTTTAAATCAGACAAGAAGACTTTACAGGGAGTCCCATATGCAGTACATGGTTATTAGCCAAGACAGATCACAAAACTCTCCCCTTTATTATGTAAACACAGGCCTTGATTCATTTATCCTTTTCAACGATGAAAAATTCAGTGAACAAGTGATCCTAACTAATTTAATGGCAGATAGAGAGGACGAGGAAAACAACACAGAAGTGTCAAAACAGTTTTCTCAACTCAAAAAAAATAGCAAACCAAACATGGGTCTCGAGCTACAAGTCATGCGTCCTTTGCTTTTAAACCTTGACACAAGAAAGTAGTCCTCAACGTAATGAAAAGTCTGAGAAGTTAAAACAAATTCAACATAGTTCCAATCTTCAAGAACAATTCAAAAGCACTATAGTTGAAGAGGATAGTAACCAAACCAATGAACCTGAAACTAGTCCTCTATGGAGTATGAACTTCGATGGGTCTTGCACTAAGAGCAATGCTGGTGCAGGCGTCTGGATACATAACACTGAGAACAACCATACTGAAGGCCATTCCTACAGATTAAACTTTCAGTGTTCGAATAACATAGTGGAATATGAATCCCTTCTTTTAGGCTTACATTTGCTGAAGAAATTAGGAGCCAAAAGAATTAAAGTGCATGGGTATTCGGAGTTAATCATTAGGCAAGTGAACGGGGAATAAAACACTAATCACCCCAGACTTAGGGCCTATCGGAACGATGTCGTGGATTTATTAGAAACTTTTGAGGAATCCCAATTGATTTTTGTCCCAAGAAAAAGGAATATCATGGCCCACAGTTTAGCTTTTGCTGCTAGAACATGCTTAACGCCTTATGAAACCAAACAATGCACAACTCAAATTAAATTCAGACCAACCGTCCCTGATAATGAGAAATATAGGCAAGTTTTTGATGGAGACAAACAAATAGAAGACTTCTTGCAGTCCAGAAATGAATTCGAACTACCAAGTTCGAATTCAGAATATGAAATAGATTGTCCTAGTGAAGAAAATTTTCTTAATGAAGAAGAAAAGTCTCATGAGATAGCTGATGTAAATATGCTATCTAGCAAAATTGAAAACACAACAGAGATGACCGTAGAGTTAGAAACAGAAGACTTATAAACTCTGCAGTCTAACAATCAAAGTTTGCCAAAGGGTCTGGCCCCTTTAGAGGAGTTGTTCGATTTCAACGATGTGGCCAAGAAGCCAAAACTGGAGCCTGTAGAAACTGAAGTTGAAGAGTGAAATATAGGTAGTGAACTAAAACCAATGATGATCAAACTGTCTAAGACTTTACCAGCTCACATCAAACTCAAATAAAGAGAGATGTTTAAATAATTTTATGATGTTTTTGCATGGAGTTATGAGGATCTGAAATCCTATGACACTGAAATAATTCAGCACAAAATTCCTCTCAAGGAAAACCAAAAGCCATTTAAACAAAAGCTACAAAGAATAAACTATGTTAAGTTACCTTTGGTGGAGAAGGAAATCAAGAAAATGTATGAAGCTGGTATTATTGTCCCTATTAGATATTCTGAGTGGGTGTCTAATCTGGTGTTAGTTAGGAAGAAACAGGAGAGATAAGGCTTTGTATAGACTTTAGAGACTTAAACAAAGCTTCATTGAAGGACAACTACCGTTTACCCAAGATGGACCATATTTTACAAAGGGTAGTTGGGTCTAAAAGAATTTCTTTGCTTGATGGCTATTCAGAATAAAATCAGATTTTAGTTCATCCTGATGATCAATTAAAGACAGCCTTTACTACACCTTGGGGCACTTTCATGTATGTGAAAATGCCCTTTGATCTAATGAATGTTGGTGCTACTTTTCAGAGATCCATGGAAATAGCATTCTTGGAAGAATTGGGCTACTTAATCATTATTTACCTTGATAATGTCACCGTTTTTCCAAAGACAGATGAAGAGCACTTAGAACACTTGAGAATAGTTTTCGAGAAATGCAGAAAGTTTGGGATATCTTTAAACCCTAAGAAAACACTATTTGGTCTGCAATAGGGTAAACTTCTTGGGCACATCATATCAGAAGAGGGAATAAAGATAGACCCAAAAAGGATCGAGGCTATATTGCAAATCTCTCATCCTCGAAACATCAAGGAACTACAATCTTTCATTAGAAAGATTAATTTCTTGAGAAGGTTCATACCCAACTTAGCCGATATCCTTAGAAACATTACAAACAAGATGAAAAAGGAACAAGGAGTTAAATGGACCTTGGAAGAAAAGAAGTCATTTGAACTGGTGAAAAAAGCGTTAACCAAAACACCAGTCCTAATAAGTCCTGATTTTTCAAAAGATTTTTATATTTTTTCATTCGCATCAGAACATACAATAGATGTTGTCATATTGCAGAAAAATCCACAGGGACAAGAGCAACCTATTGCATTCTTTAGCAAGGCATTGAGGGATGCCCCTCTGAAGTACAACATTATGGAAAAGCAAGCTTTTGCTTTGGTCGAAGCTTTAAAAGACTTCAGAGTTTACATCCTTCACTCACACATCATTGCCTTTGTCCCAAATTCAGTTGTGAAATACATTCTAACACAGGACTCATATGGTAAGAGAGGTAAGTGGATAGTTTTTATACTTGAATATGATTTAGAGATCAAGCCCACTAAACTCATTAAAGGCCAAGGTCTAGCTAGATTAATGGTTGAATCAGATTTTGAAGTACTTGATATTAATATGATAAATGCTTTAGATGAACAAGAGGAACTCTCAACCCCCATTGTTGAAGACCATTTTATGAATTCCTCTTGGTATGTTGATATTATATATGTTTTGCTTAATTTGAATACACCTCCTGGTTTATCAAAAACAAAGGAAAGGTTTTTAAAGTTAAAAGTTGTAAGCTACTACATTATTGATAAATGTCTTTATTGGAAAAATGCAAGTGGGATATTTCTTAAATGTTTGCCTAAGTATGATGCAGAGAAGGTTAAGCACGAGTTCCATGAAGGAGAATGTGGAGGCCACCTATACTAGAAGAAAACAGCCAACAAAATCCTAAGGGCTGGTTACTATTGGCCCACTCTCTTTCTTGATTTACACAAGATGATAATTGCCTGTCATAAATGTCAAATTTTTGAAGGCAAAAGAAAGTTACTGCCCTTACCTTTGCATCCAATCACTGTTGAAGCTCCTTTTAAATAGAGGGGACTTTACTTCATAGGATAAATCCATCGACCCTCATCTGCCCAACATAGATGGATGCTCACTGCAACATATTACTTTACCAAATGGATAGAAGCCATCCATTCTAGGCAAGCCAATGATTCTGTCATCATAAAATTCATGGAGAATCATATCCTCTCTAGATTTGGCTGTCCTAGGAAGATCATCACTGATAATGCAGCTGCATTTGGATCTAATAAGATGGTTGAATTTTGTCACAAATATTAGATAACATTGGGCCATTCTACTGCTTATTACCCTTAAGGTAACGGGTTAGAAGAATCCTCAAACAAGAGTTTGGTGAATATAATCAAGAAGTTGCTAGAGGACAATAAGAAGTCATGGCACACAGAGCTAGTTCATGCACTATGGGCTGAAAGACTAACACTTAAGAAATCTATTAGGATGTCACCCTATCAGCTTGTGTATGGTACAGATGCAATTTTGCCAAACATCCTTGGTGTGCTAGTTATGAAGTTGATTCAAGAGTTTCAGACTGAAGACAATGACATGATCAGAAGGATTAATCAAACAGTACATCTTCAGCAAACCAGAGAGGAGGTTTACAACAGAGCATTACAAAAGCAAGAGAGCATCAAAAATCTTTTTGATAGAAGAACAAAGGCCAACATTTTCAATGTTGGGGATAGGTTGTTGAAGTGGGACTCAAGGAGAGAAGACAAGGGCATGCATGGAAAATTTGACAACTTATGGCTTGGCCCTTATCTCATTCATTCTGTTGTTGGTAACAATGCCTATTTCTTGCAGGAGTTGAATGGAGCCGAGCTGTTTGGGGTCCTGTCAATGGTAGGATGCTCAAGCATTACTTCTCTTAATCCTATCATGTTTTGAAAGCCTTTTTATCTTTTTTTTCATTATAAATATTTCTTCCATCATTTCATTCAAAGTTAGAAAAATCAAAAATACAAAAATAGTGAAAGAAAGAAAAGAGGGCAGATTGTAAAAACAATAAAGGTACAACCCCATACCAAAAAAGAGAAACAAAGTCTGAACGTGTGCAAGCTCAAATGCCACTCCTAAAAAACACACTTCTAGTTATTCATACAGCCTAATCATGACTAATTAGTTTTAAATTGACTTCTGATAGGTTAGTGAATTAGATTTGCCAAACATCTCAATCTTGGCTTATCAGTTAGATATATTAGGATAGAAAATAAAGGTTCAAACAAGCTCAAAATCTGAACCTAAGTGTCCAAAAGAAGAATGACTCCCATCTGTTTTAATATTGAGTAAAAATAGAGGTAAAATGGTTCTAATAAGTCCAAAATCTGAACCAGATAACCAGGAAAAAATAGCTCGAATAAACTAAAAAACAGAGCTAAAGAAAAAAGAAGGCCATGCTTTGAACTTTCAGATCTTAAGACTTCAATATTTTGATTTAATTTTCTGCAAAATAATTATGTATGTGCAGCTTGTTTTTATGCCATAGATCAACAACAAGTTAGACTATTCAATCCTGACTTGTATGCTTTTACATTTATGTTTTAGAAATTAGTGAATAAAATATGTTAGACTGTTTAATTTTAACAGATAGTAGATTAGGTAGAGAAGCTTATGAACTCAACTGTTTAATCTGAGTTCATGGAGAAATAAGAAGTAGACTTAGATTATTTTTTTGCTTTCAAAAGAATAAAATGCTTGTAAAAGAGTTGCCAATCCAAGTGCACTCTGAAAGAAGAAAAAATGTTAGATCAATAGGATTGGGTAGGTAGAAAGCTTGTTTGATAGTATTCCATTGTTTTTCATGGCTATTAACATTTTCAGAGCAAAATAAGATCATCCAAGTGAAGAAGGTGCATCCCAATGGATGAGGCACTGATCAGCCCCCCAGAAAACGCAAGTCTGAAGTTCTTGATGCCTTCAAGAAGGCACCATCCACATGTGGAGCCACTGTTATCCACTTATAAAATTTGTCATATTAAATGGTGGCTAAATCATTTTTTAAGCCTTTAAGAAACAAGTTTGATTGCAAAATTGTTATTTCTTGAAGTATTGTGAAGACATCATATCCCTTGATTAATCTTCACTGCTATTTCCCTCTCAAACTCTGAAATTCTGCTGAAAAAATCCATTTTTCCCTCATTTTACCTCCCCTTTTCACTCAGACATCCCTTCATTTTTATCCCCTTTACTCCCATAAAATTCCTCTATTTTTCATGTATTCCCTTATACCCCTCATAAAACCCCTTTTATGAGGTTTAAAACTCATTTTTAAACCTTACCGAAACCCCCAAATCCATTGAAAATCCTTGAAAAAAATCATAAAAAATAAGCTTTTTAACTACAGGCCTAAGCCCTAAACCACTTCCCCACCATATACCTTGGTGCTAGAACCAAGCGTTAATAGTCCCGAGGGCTTATCACATCAGAGATTTTCGATGGGCGCAAGTCTTTTGTTTTATAAAACCCCCCAATGTCGATTGGCTTCTTTGTATGTAAGCCCCGAGCCTTTGCGTTACTTATAAAACCAAGGTCCTGCAATCGGGCGCCAAACCTCATATATAAAACCCTCCCCGATGCACTTTTTCCTTTGTATTTCATGTAAAAATCCATTTTTTATATATTATAACACGACCTACCCATTCATTGGTCGAAGCCATTCCCGACCATCGATCTTAAACCAGATCAATGGCCTACGCAATCTCGCATCAGAGATTTCCATTGGGCACGTTAATATTTTATTTTCCCCCCTCCCGATTGACATTCTCCCGATGGGTTCTTGACCATTGATTTTCCCTCACCAGATCTCATCCGACGTCTCACATCGCTCCATCCCAAAGCCCATTCCTCCGTCATTTGGACCTCCGATTCATTTCCCACCATCAATCTGAACCTCAGATCGACGGCTCATGTTCAATCACATCGGCGCCACTTACCCCTTGCCTCCTCTGATCGCAAAGCTTCGATTGCAACCTGGCCGTCCCTACAATAAGATCCGATCCACTGTGTAATGTTTTTTTGGCCAATCTCTGCCGTTGATCTCTCCAAATCAACGACCCACACTGACCCTCTCCCCACCTCCTATATTATTTCATTAACCCCAAATATCAATCTGGGTCGTCCATTCCATTCATCCAACGGTCTTGATAGGCCCACTCCTTTGGGTCCTACCCCTCCTAGATCAGATCTCTGCCATCGATTCCCTAATTGGATGGTCCATCATCAAACCACCCTACCTACTTCTGCCCATGCATCTTATCAATATCGCGCTATTTCCACGACCGTTAGATCTAAGACCCCTGATCTGATGGCTGACACGCATTTTCACGCATATTTAAGCACGAAGGTTAATTATCCAAGAGCTATGAAATATAAGTTGTTTTGAAACACCACGTGTCGGGCTAAAACGCATATCGCATTCAGAAAGGTGAAACCACCTACCCGCCTTTTCGCTGCGCGATACGACTAATTTCTTGGTCCGAAACTGCATTCCCCTATTTCCACTACATTCCATCGCGTTCGTCTTCCGCCGTTGATCTCTGTAGATCAATGGCCCGCATTTAATCTGAACATTTAACTATCGCCCTCCGCCTTCTTCCAAGAGATTTCATAGATCAATCCCGAGCATTGATATCCTTGGGCCAAACTAATCTAACGGCCCAGGATCGTTCGGAAACCCCAAATTTCTTTTCAATATATTTTCCTCCGCCAAAGGATTTTTCACTCATTTCCTTTGTATTTCTTCCATTTTCTGATA
Source organism: Pinus albicaulis (assembly GCA_034641835.2). Classification (NCBI taxonomy): domain Eukaryota; kingdom Viridiplantae; phylum Streptophyta; class Pinopsida; order Pinales; family Pinaceae; genus Pinus; species Pinus albicaulis. Next base: position 1,545,512,333 of record CM076579.1, on the reverse strand, counting down.
GTGTAGCCTCTCTGCATTATTTTTCTTTGGTTGATCTTGACCGTAGATCAACACAGATCAATGGCCCGGACTTAATCCCTTGCATCTTTCATCCAATCGCCTCCCTTTTAATCTCTGCAAGAAATCTCCGCCATTGGATGCTTTCATCCAACAACCGCGACCTAACCGCAGCCTCCAAAGCAGTGTTACCCAAAATACGCAGCATTTTCTTAAAATTTCTTTGTTTGTGCAAGTTTCAAAGGTTTTTCAAATATTTTAAAAGAAAATTAAAGGCCGAGGGTGACAACCCTCCAGGCCTTTATTCATTAAAGGGATTGTTCCACGGGGTCTTCCATCAGCATTTGTCGGTGCCTCATGAACACTGGAAGCATTATAAAATCCCCTGTAAACATCTGCACATCAACAAGACACAACAAAGTTAAAACAAATAAAGAGTATTAGTGTAAAAGAATCCAGCCATAGCAGAGATGAAGATTTGAATATATTTTACTTATTTTTGAGGGATTACGACTAATATCAACAATCAAAAGCCTAATCCACTCAGTTAAACACAATTTGAAGACAAAAGACAGAATTTAGGCTTAATTAAGCCTAACACACAGAATTAAATCAAATTAGCAGTGTTTAAAGAAAATAAAAAATATCTATCAGTCCGAGAGAGCCTCCATTGCCACATCAGAGGCTAATTGAATCCTCTCAGCTACCGAAGGCCCCCTATAGCCTCAAAGCATTGAAAAGGTGGTGTAGTTACCACTATAACAGAGGATATTTGCCTCAATACAGTCAAACAATTGTTCCAAGCCAAAGAGACTTATTGCCAAATATCAGCAGAGTTATTATAAAGATGACACAAAACCTTAAAAGTCAACAAAATCCCCCCAGCGAGCTTAATACTTAATGTAAAACAATTAATACAGAGGAATATCTGAAATCTTCTCCATTGAGCCCCTCAAAGGTCGAGAAGAATTAAACTGTATTAATTGAACTTAGAAGATCTTTTACCCTATTCCGCCTCCTCATTTTTTCTATAAAATCTTCTTGAGGAGCTCATTGTAAAGGGTTGGTTGTAGAACTTTGAAATATACTTGTGCTCGAAACTTCTACATGTAAATACTGTTCAAAGGCTCTTGAAGCTCTGTTTGTGATCAAATAAGTTAGGCTGACAAGTGAAGATCAGGGTAAATTTTAAGAACCCCCCTAAATTTATATATATAATAAATGGGCGAATCCCCATGATACATAGGAAAAATAGAAGGCGATTTTACTAATAATATAATATGTATATATAATTTTTTGGTGAATCTCTCACGAGATTATATTATCTTGTAAAATCATGGCGAATTATGAGTAAAAATGGTGAATCACTACTACAAAATGGTGAATCGTTGTCTAGTGGAGTTTGGGGTGTTGGTTCCAATGAAGATATGGTAGTTGAACTAGGAGTAAAAGGAAGAGAACCACCGAGACCAAGCATGGCACATGGTGACTCGTGAGGGAAGTAGTTCTCGTGCAGTTTGGAAAATGCGTTCTTCTAGTTCTGCTAAACAGTCTGGAAATTGTAGAGTTTGCTTCCCTTTATCTTGGAATCTTTGGGTTAGCACCTCTACCTAGTGATTTCTGGACTAGTTGATCAGTGAAAAAGATATTGCTGCTATTTGTTTCTTAGTACAAATTTCTGTTTCAGGGGTTAGTGTCATTAAAAAACATACATTTAGGCACTTACTCAAACCAAAGTCTGCTAATCATTATCTTGAAAATTTTGTTATTAGTGGGCACTGAACTTGAAAAATAAGGAGAGAGGAAGTTGAATTTCTTCCATAAGGCTATGGTGAAGCACATACTTTTTGTTTCTTGTATGTGCAAATGAAAATCAACAACATCAATTTGAAGAAACATAATATTACTGTTTCTAAATTTAAGAAACAACGCTAACCATTAATAGTTTTAAAATTTCTTGTAATCACAAAAGATAATGGTAAGGATTATACATTGAAGCTAAGGTAAATTACACTCCTGTCCTCGTCCCACTTTTTATAATAAACAGAGTATTTATGTGTCCAATTAGCAGTACAGAGAATTCATCAAAACGAAAATATCACTTGTGCTTGATTTTGCGATACCGGCAATGAGTTAGCAGTACTAGATACTCAAATATTATATCTCATGAACACAAGTAAAAGCTTTTCCACGGAATCATCAAAATTTTAATTTCTTGCCTTCGAATTTCCCTATCCTTGGTTATACGTATTGGTATGGTCATTTTATGTTGCTTCAATAGGACAACCAATCCAAGAATCTCATGTATAATAAGTTTGATTGGTCACCAAAATTTCCTAAGAGAAACTTGTTGAATATTTTTGGAAATTTATAGCCAAACCACTTCTCAGTTTCAGGTCACATTAATGGCTGAGTGAAGCCCAAACGTGAGTTCTGTTCATCCAGCAGGGGCCATGGTTACAAATGTGGATGTAGAAACAAACACTCATTAGATGAATCAAAAGCACATAAACGTACTTTAATAAAGGCCTACCCATGTTTATATACACTTACAATAACGTACATAAGAAGGGGTAAACTTCAGGTTGTGGACAGCCCAAAGTCTCCAACAAAAGAACAGTACTACTATGTCTCATGTAATTCATGTCCCAAAACTGAGCATGCAGTGCTTGCCTCAGATCTGTTCTCGTGCATGTCACCAATTCCTTGCCCAATCCTGTGTTTGGAGGTACTATTGATTTCACATCATGCATCAGACCCAACATCAGAAACATGCTTTACAAAATCCATGTAGGTTCCATTAGTGGAATCTCGAAAATCAGGCACCCATACTATTTTCACTATATCTTCAAAATAATCTAAGTCAGTGGAACGCGTGCCAAAGTCAGCCATTTTTCCTCTATAATTAAGTTGATCCAAAGAGTCTGCAGTGGACTCTAGAGGGCCCTCTGTACAATGGCTAAATTACCATAGCGGGAACACAGAATTCCCCTCATGTCCTTAGTTGTTAGTTGACCTTACAGAACTCCTTCCAGAAGCCTTCCTTTTGTGATGTCTTTTGCCATCAGCATTATTTGACATTTCAACAGATGCAGAATTGTCACCTGAAAATCACCACTGAATTTAAACATGCAGTAAGCCAGACAAGCACTTAAATGAGGCTTTGATCAAGTATGAATCTGTTACAAGCAAGATTTCAAGTCTCCTGAAAGATGCAACTTCATGAGGGTTTGTGTATTGCAAACAGACATACATCTTTTGTTTCCGAGGAAAACCTCATGAGTAAGCCTAAGGGATGCTTCCCACATTTGTGGACAGCATCCCCAGTAAACCTGTCAATGTAGACTAGTGCACCTCACCTAGAGGAATTTAAAATTCTAAACCAGGCACCTGCTGGCACAAACCTAGCCAAATGTCCAGTAACATTGGCAAAAACCAGTTGAGCTGACCCTTGAACTTTGTGAGTGTGTGCATTATCATGTGATGTGCAGTGAACACGGTTCAAACAATATAAAAGAGCATAATGAGTAAGAGAGGAAATGCCTGAATTTGCCCCAAATGAAAGCTCAACAAGACATCGAACTCATTCCTTCCAATGTTTAAGTTCTCTTTCTTTAGTGTGTAGCTTAATCTCAGTTGACTTCAGCTCCACCTCAAGCTCTGAAATCCTTTCTTCTTGTTGTTTCTCCAATAGATCACGTATATTCTTATCTAACTCATATGGTGACACCCCATAGTCATCAACATGAGAAATATCTAAGTGTTCCAAGGGAGTCTTGTCTGCAGAACTACATTGACCTGGAAGCCCATCTGCACAAAGCTCTCCCTCCACCAGTTCAACGGAGGAATTTGTGAACTGCAAAATATCAAACCAAGAAGAGGAGGATTAAAATATTTACTAGGCCAGATAATTCATATATATGCCTGCTACAATGTTATGATAGAATTATTAGACATGTATTTAAGTTAAAAAGTTCAGCATCGAATAATGAAACTTTGTCCTTTCTGCCATTATTGAACTTTCATATCTAGGAAACAGCTGATTAAATGGTAGCAGAGCATATATTGTTCAAGACAATGCCAGGAGAAACCGTTTATGCCCAATCATATTAGACTAATCCCTTGGACCATTATTACCAAAATGCATTTTCAGAGGTTTACTCTCAAAACATTTTACTGCAAAAAGTCTTCTTACTTTAAAAGGAAATAGAATAGAAGAGACACCATGCATGTCAAAATTATTTTAGATATGTGCATGATATAAGTCAGAAATGGCATTCAAAAAATATTTCTGTAATCAATGAAAACATGTTTAATATACAAACAATATGATTGATTTATGGATATCATAGGCACAATAAATACATTCAATGTTCAGATTTAGCAAGCTCAAAAACTGTTTGACATGTCACAACGTAGGGTAGACCACAACCCAAAAAACAAATGTCCAAAAGCCAGACACAATTATTTATAAAATGTGTTACAGGCTCTACCGCTAAGCTTCAAAACATCACAAATATTTTATTTGCGTGAATCTCTATTATCTTGCAGCTTCTTAACAGCTTTATTCCTCTCATCATGAAACTGTTGAATGAAAACATGTATCTATAATTAATTTGTTTAGTGATCAAAGTACATCTAACTTAGTTTGGCATGCTTCAATTTACCATCATGAGAACAAAAAATTTACCCTCATGAAAACATGTATCTATGATTAATTTGTTTAGTGATAAAAGTACATCTAACTGAGTTTGGCATGCTTCAATTTACCCTCATGAGAAGAAGAATTATATCACAACAAAGGAAATAATCTAGAACAAGAATCATGTTATAGAAGTCATTACCAAATGTTTGATATTGTGACACATAAGATTAAAACAATTTCAATAAGTTGTGCTCTTTATGTAATAACTCGTCCAAAACAGGTGGTATGTAAATAAAAGAAAGGAAAATGCTTTAGGTGGTTCAAACTCTATCCAAAATTGTGTAGGGGGTAAGGATAAAACAAGGGCAAATACATTAAAGTTTCAACGAGTCCCAACTTTAATTGCAAATTGCAATGAGGCAAACTTACAAATTATGTTCCCCTTAGTTTGGAAGTGTTCAGTGATGCAAACAAAAAGAAAAATTCTTAAGGAAAGTAGGGCATTTTCCTGGAAGAAAAACGTTGCACTTTTTCACTCTGATAGCAAATATAAAAGCTTTTTACAGCTTCTATTGAAGAAAGGAAACATTAGAGGCATTCACATGCTAAATGGATTTTTAAAATAGCCTACAAGTTAGTATACAATCCTAACAATCCCTGAAATAGACATATCCTTAATGACACCTATATTTCTTAGTGGAAAATCAACATTAAAAATTCTACTTAATGTGTGGAAACTAGAAAACACTAGACATCAACTGAATTACTCAAACCCAAAAGGTTCATGATAAGTCTAAGGTATAGAATCACCATAAAACTCACCTCACTAGAACCTGATGTACTACTTTTATGCTTTGAATTTGATTGGAGAAAATCCATTTGTATGTATTCTAGCTCAGCTTGCAATTCTGCTTCAATCTCAACCATTCCAGTGACCTGTTGTGCAGGTTCATTTGTTGCAGTTCCTTTTGCTACATGTGGCTAAGTCCTTTTAGCACCTTTGCTCACCACACAAGAAGATTGTCCTTTACTTCTCCTTGTCTTTGTATTTATACTTTTCCAAGGGGTGTGAAACCCCAACGGTCCTGTCTCTTGGTCTCGTTGGCCAACCTGAGCTGACTTTACCCTTAAAGCAACTCATACTTAAATTAGATTATTAAATGTATTTTGTTGGGTTCCAAGCCCACTTCTTTGGGTCCAAAACCCCAAACAACAAACCAGAAAACCCCAAGGGTTTTTCCTAGGGGAAATACCTTTCGAGCTACCCAATTTCAAAAATTCTTAGAAAAATTAAGCTAGGACTATATGTCCATTTCCAAAATGCTATAAATTAAATTACATTACCTTCCTCAATATGGTTTTGTAGAATCCATTAAACCTATTAAAATAGACATTCATTTGCTTGGCAGAGTAAGATTTGTTAAATCAACTAGAAAAGACAGTCATATAGGTCAGCCTGTATCTACCTCTGCACCCAACGTGTGTAAATAGAACTACAGAGAAAATTTCAATTTTAACCATTCCATGTAGTCTGAGGAATACATCATCAACATTTATATCATTCATCTTTTATGAAATCCAAGCCATAATTTTAATGTCTAAGGTCTATACCACTTTGTTTTGTCTACTAAATACTGGCAATAGAATATTTTTGGTCCTGTTTTGTTGGATTTGCATTATTTGTGGCCTTGATTCACCAAGGAGTAGTTCAAACTTCAGAGACAGTGCACATTGATTTAATTGACAGGCTAGTGTGACTGTAAAAATATCCCTCTATGCCTACTTCCATGTCAAACCACAATTCCAAACCCTGTGAACAATAGGAACTTCTTAGGTTTAAAGGCAAAGCATAATTTGTATGCATTTCAACCTCGCAAATTAAACACTAAACACGAACATGTCATACTAAAGGGTGGGCTATACACAAAAGTATCCCAAGAGTTACTGCAATAGTTACAATGCATAGGAATTTGGGAAAATCCAATGCCTGGTAAATTCAAGACAGTTTATTGATATTATTTTTGTTTCAGAGGGAAACCTGTTGGAGATTTTATTAAGATTAATTGTAACTAAAAGTCTAAAACCAGTTAGTGGTAGTGCTTTTTCAGTGTTTCCCAAGTAAGTCGGCGAGTAATCTAAGAAACACTAAACACGAAATGTCATACTAAATGGCGGGCTATAAACAATTATTATAATCACAATGGCAATTGTCATTCCACCAGTATGGTGCAACTGATCAAATACGTTGGGCCAATGAGTTCCTTCTAGATAAATATTCACCTGATAGTGAAGTCAAAAAACATGTTTGTTGAGAGGTTGAAGATTTGCTTGCAAGTCTCCAACTAAAAACAATGTCTGTTGCCAATAGACTTCTGGGCATTGACATTGTAGCAATCTCTGAGTTCTAAATAAAAAACAATGGGGTCTTTTATATATCTAATCTAGTTATTAGCCGAGTAAGCTCTGCAGAACATTAACGTCAAAAATTTGGGCACTTAGTATCACCAAATTCATGGAAGCACAATGGAGAAAAGTTTAACAAAATTAAAAATGCATAGCACGCAATCCAATTCTTAACAGAAGAATTTTTATCTTGCCAGTGTCAAAAGCTCCCACAGAGTGCTAAAAAATCCACTCACTCTTCTTCGGGAATCTCAAAAGGTATTCTTCCTCTATATGCTTATAAGATATGCAATCCCAATAAAATAAAAAAGTATACCCAAACTCCAAAGTAAAAAACAACACACACATCAATTGGTATGCAAAAAGGACACCAATGTATCCTTACCTGGCCCCTGCCTTAGAAGCATTTTTAGGAATGATATTTTCTACAGCTTTTGTTAACAATTCATTTGCAATGTCAATGTTTGTATTATGATGGTTCATCTTGTGCAGTTGTTCAACTTTAATGACACTAAAGCTTACTTGCTACTGTTAGGGAAAACCAAACAATGAAGAATTAAAACATAGCATACAAGTTTCTCTTAAATAAGCTATATTGATGATTGCTTACATATGATGCCTTCAAAAAATCATGAATGGATGCCAAATACTACTGTGACAAGCTTGAAGGCATTTTTTTAATAAGCCTGAAGACTTTTTTTGATTGGCAATATCTCTTCTAAAAATACCGAAGGTGATCATGCTTTCTAAAACTATTTTCTCAAAAGCCTGGAAACTTTTCTTGACTGGCAACGTCTCTTATTAATTTGCAAAGGTGATAATGGATTCTTAACTTGTTTTCTCTGTCCATCTCCATGAGAAACTGTTTTCTCATGTGAGATCCCAAAATTTTTTTCCGCCTTATTCCATTCCATATTTTTATGGTCTTATCACAGTTTTTCTCATAACAAAAGGTAAATATATCTAGATGATCTTCCCAGTAAGATTTGTCATTTTCTCAACAAAAGAGTAGCTCTTAAATACGTTCAAAGATTAAGACAATCCATTACATGCCATTAAGATCTCATCTACCAAATATTCAAATCCCTGAGCTTGTGAGAACATGGTGTAACCAAAATTGAGATGTACCTTCATTGAAAAAAATGCATCTCACTCATTAACATGATCTACATCATCAAAAATTATGAGGGCATGGATAGATTTAAGATGTTTCTAAGCATCTCTATAGCTTAATCAATATGATCAATTTTTCAATCCAACTTCATCAAACTCTTAAAAATGAACAAGACCTAGGATCCACAGTAATTTGAATTTCTTTTTAAAAATTCTTTTACAACTAGTGTCTTTTCTACTCCACCCAAGCCCATGATTCACACAAACTCAACTTTCATGCTTTATTGCTGCCGGAATAATGTTGTCTTTTCAAAAATTTTGAACTTCTCATCCAGACCAGTTGGATCTTTAGCCACATTGAAGGGTAATCATTTAGCATTTTTCATGATGCTTTGAATAACCCTGCTCATGAATTTCGCATCGTGACTAATCAGTATACCAGACACACATTACTTTAAGTATTTGTGATTTTCTAAAATTCATCTAAAATCTGAATTGAAATTAAAATTAAAATTAACCATTTAACCCTAAAGCTTATACGCACTTGACTGCTTAAAAAATCCAAACCTAGAGCACATCTATAGTAATAGATAATACAATCAGTATAGATGTATCTCCGCCAATATATCAATACATCAATACAATCCATATAGATACATCTACACAAAAGTTTGCAGTGCTTAAAGATGTAATATGGTCTATTAATACAAATCTATTTTCACAAAAAAATGCAATGCTTAATAGATATGTGTAGAAATACAACTTAAAAGTTATACAGAAACAAATACAGGGCTAACCTGTTACACACCTTGACTTGAAAGCTGAGAGAAAGATGTCAAAGAGGCTAGTTCTCCCATTTTCAAGTTTATGGGACATCTCTTTTTTATTTTTTGCGAATTTACAATGCTTGGGCATACTAGCAGTCCATCAATATCTATCTCTCGTATCCTTGCCGACTTTTTTAAGAATTTCATTCAGAAATGTTTGGCCTATATATGCATGAGGCTTTCAAACACATATTATTCAGCCTCCTATCACACCAAACCCCACACAGAGGATCAAAATATTTTTCAAGATATTAGACAGGGCACCAAGGATTGGTTGACCAGTACATATTCAGCTTCTAGATCAATGAGGATCTGTGAGACCTCACCCCGCCACACGATATCTCAGATCCGTTCCTGGAAAATGGACTAGGTCCTTTATACATCAGCAATAGGCAAACTCCGAGACAACGATTTAGTGGGCAATCCACACTTTCCATAGGCTCTTCATCCGGCGGACAGAGTTTGTTGAGTTTTCTTCAGTGTTGTTGAGTTTGTTGAGAAAACCACGCTGTCGTTTTCTGATGCTGCCAGAAGATTGAATGTGAAGAATAGCAACAACAGAACGGAAAAAAAATGCAATGGATAATGAAATTTATTTGTAAAATAATTTAACTGTAAGAGGCGGAGGTTGAACCGTTTTTGCAGGCATGGAAAATGAGCTCAACCGTCTCCTTTGTTCCATGATGATGCCGGTCAGAGGGATCGATGGAATTCGTTTGAAATGTTGCAAGCACACTTTGAAACTGGAAAATTTATACAAAAATTTGAGGTGGAGAGGCTAGATGCTCAGGAAATCACCTCCAACTTCCAGGCCCCAAGCTCCAACTAGTAAAAAATGGGGCGAATTCCTCAAACTTCCAAGCCCCAACTCCAACTAGTAAAATATGGGACGAAATCCGCTCCAAACCAGAAAATCGGGAGGCGAATGCAGGGTGGAAGGTTTGTGCGCATTTATTTTCTTGGACTAACATCTAATAATTAATTTTTTTAAAAATAATTATAGGGCTAATTTTATAAAACTATACAAAATGGGTTTATATTAAAAATTCGCCCCTCTAAAATTTAAAACTCTTTAAAATTCGCCTTTGGGCTAAAATTCGCCCCTAAAATTTTCCCTGGCGAAGATGATTTCTGAACTGAAACATCGGACTTGAAGAATGTAACTGGTTTGACATCAATATACAAGTTGATTCTTGGGATCCTGGTCTATATCACTGGTGAAGTGCTTCTTTCTATGTTATTGGTTTCCTTTCATGTAGGCCATTTTATCCATTATTCTCTGATAAAGAACAACAAGCATAGAGTTAGGACTTCCTGTTTACAGTACCCTTCTCTGATTGATAAGCTTTATCTCAATGTTTTCCTCCAAATTGTGTGTTTAAGAATGATTTAATACAGTCTAAGCAGTTAGGAATGCTAGCGTTCCCTCATCCTAATGTTTACTTTAAACATTGTTCTTGAATGTTATTTTCATTATATGCTCAGTAAAGATAGACTAGAAAAGTGATGGTGTGCCATGTTTTCTAGCTTCTTTCACCAAAGGTAATTCTAAAAGTTTCCCTAAGAGTATGCTGAAAGAATTTTAGATTTAAAAGTATCTTTTATGATCTTAGGCCGCACTTTGTTTTTTTTATCTGTTTTCATCCCTTCTGAAAGTAATTATGAGGATTACTGGATTGTTTGTCTATTGAGTTAGATTTAATACGAACTTGTCCAAAGAAGTCTATGGTTAGCCCTGTCCTTTGGTCAATTTTAAACAGTTACTTAAAGGGCTTTTCTTGTTTGGACATACTAAGAAATCCTAGTTGAAATTGTTGTCTGTTTCCACCCCTTCAACACTTTTATTGTTCCATTCCATCATTTTATCTCAAAATATCTTGTGATATAGATGACTTGCACCTTGGACCACTCTTGAAATTGTTGCACAATTAAACCCTTTTATGACTCCATAGCCCAATGGACTAAAAACCAACGTCATATCTATCCTATCAGCCAAAGCTTGTTCTGATTGCTTGCAACTTCACACTTTTGAAACTCTTTCATTTTAGGATTTTCCACTCAACTAAAATAATGCTCAACCTTCCAAAACCAAAAAAAACCCTTGTTCTTAATAACTAACCAAATATCATACCCACAAAAGCCTTTAAAGATAAATCAATATTTGCACTTATTGGAGATATCCCTCTCCGGATTCAGGAGGGCTAGATCCTATAATCCCAAAGTGGTTCAAGTGTTCTCTCCGCAGTTCTGGTCTCACCAATCTGCTAGAATTACGGGGAGCTAATAGCAGGGTCCATTGAATGTATGCAACATGGGTACTCCTTAGATGAGGAATTAAATTTTGCATCCAACGAGTACTGCCACTCAAAATTTGAGTAAAAAATTTGGGAGATAAGTTGAAAATACGAGTTGAAAAAGTAGTTTTATTATTTTATTATTTTTTAATCTTTGAACCCTTTTACTTAAAAAATGGTGAATCATCCCCCATGGTTGACATCATCATCTTGAATCCTATTGGTTCTTATAAAGTTTATTTTTGTTGTACATTTTTCTGAGGCCCATTTTAAACCTCAAAACTCCCCTAGTGACTCATACTTATCATTAAAACTCACTTTCTCGCTTAGAAAAAGGGTTAAAAAAACTCATTTTTTTTCTTTCTCATCATTCTCCATAGTTTGAAAGTTTCATTACCCACCATCCAAGTCATCAACCAACAATTCCACCTCAACTCCTCTTACTTTTTCACAATTAATAGGTATTTGTAAATTTCGTGTTAAACTCTAGTTTTTCAAAATGATTAAATTTAAAAGAGCCCTAAAGTCTCCCCTCAAGCCTGTAAATCCTAATCATACCACTCAAAAACCCTTAATGGATACTAATGCTGAAATTCATGCTTCATTTCCCCCCTTAACTTTGAAGAAATCAAATTTCACTCTTTTGGCCATTTCATGGACAAAATAGACAATTTTAGGGTTTTTCTATCTAGTTTGTACTATATCATAGATCCCACTACCTATCATTTCCCCAAATTTGTAACCTAGATAGTATATGTATATGTTTCCCAAAGAAATTATGTTGTTTCTTCTACAGGAGAAAATGTACTTGAGGTTATATCTGACCTTATACATAGTGCATTATATTTCCCCAATGTTCAAAATTCTCAGCAGTTCATTGATGCTTCATTACTCTTGAATTTTACTCAGCTTTCATAAGAAAATAAAAAGTCTCTATTCAATCTAATTTTTCCTCCAGGGTCACAAATTCCTCCAGCAACTAAAAGCTACCCTATGTCTTTGTTTTCTCATGATGTAAAAAAGGTCCTAGCCACAATCTGATCATTTATGGGTGAAGAGGATACATGGAAATTGTTTATACTATTTTTAATAATCCACCACCCCCAAGGATTCTACCATTCTAAAAGAAGGTGTTACGACTTAGAAGGATACCAAGGTTGGAGACGGGTACCTTTTTTTGGAATTCATAGAGATAATGCTATATGGATGTGAGGTGCAACCATGAGGTCTTGACTGGGGAAGAAATACCATACCATGTGGATTCATATTGGGAAATATACATTCAGGAAAAAATGAAATAATATATTGAGCATATAATAGGGGGTAAATGGTTTTTATATGTTATGTATAAAAAATGGAGCTCAAAGTTAATGAAAAAATATAAAGGGTTATAAAAAATGTTAATGAAAAAATGGATACCTACAATATTTCGTGAAAGTGGGGTTTTTTTTTTTAATTGGGAAGGTGGTAGGTGACTTGGATACCGACTCACTTGTCTCGATCACTTGGCATGATCGTCTGACAAATGAAATGACCACATGTTGTTTAATAGAAGCGATTTTGGAAAATAGCTAACCACTTTGTGACACCCCCTGCAGTTGTCATAATTGATATTTTTCATTGATTTGATGATCAACAATATTTCAAACCACTTTCCACCACCCCTATCCATTTTTAACATTTGGGCTCTTTAACCTATCGCAACATTGTGTGGTATGTCATCGGTATAAAGTAATATGATTTGGCGCCTTTCAAGTTGCATGAAACTTATCCCTTTCATATTTAATATTTTGGAACCACATATATATAATTGGCATTAATAATTGTTGAGCCTGAAAGGGTTAGGAATATATAACAATGATAATAGAAACTTGATCTAGTTTTTTCCCAATTTTTTTTACATATATATTTTATTTTTATTTTTATTTTTATTTTTTAGGAGAAGTAAAAATCTAGCTACAATAAGGTATTTGGAGTTTCGCCATGGGTCAAATATGTTGACCTGAATGATGGTGAACCAAGAATAGTCTATATACAAAGGGTCAAAGGCACCAACCTGAATTATGGTGACTAGTTGATGCTCAATAATACACCATGAGTCACAGATATCGACCAGAATTATAGTCAAAGGTACTGACCAAAGTTATGGCAACTATTTGATGTTGTTGTTGGCGGAAATAATAACTGGGTGAAGACCGAGGTTCATGCCCATGGGTCAACAAGGCTCCGTTTTAGTGTAGGATAACGTTGTCATTTTCACCTTACCCAAGACGGAGTAAGGTGTTTCACCCGAGGCGTGTTGTGACCTTAATAATGTAAGAGAGTCGTAAATGGGAGATTATGAACACCATATTCAAAACTTGTTAATACATGAGCATCGCAACTGAGTAATCCTTCCGCAAGGATTGAAAGATACATAATAACTAAAAAAGTTTTAATTGCCAAACATTCAGATACTAACAATAATTTAGATCATATACACAAAATATATCAGCCAACAACATCTCCTTATATTAGATTCAACACAATATATTACACGAAAATAGAGCCATCTCTCTTATAGAACAATCAGGACTAACAATATAAAGTTGCAGAGAAAACCACATCCCGGAGTGACTCTCATCCTTTTCACGACTGTCCTCTCCTCCCTACTTCCTAGTTTTCCTCCCTTATCCTCCTGCTATCCAACCGAACTTCCAGTCTCTGCTATCCTTCCACTCGGTTGGCTCCACAGCTTGATTGTCCTTGTTCTTTCCTATTTTCCTTTCACCACTTGGAGTCTACTCTATATTACTTCCTATTTCTTCCGTGACTCTGCAACGACTGTCCCGCCACCCGTTGTCCGTCCAGTACTCTCAAAAATACTATTTATTCCAAAAACAAAGGCCCTAATAGTTTTTTATTTACCATAGGTCTAAATTTTCTAACCAATATTATGGTAATTAGATGATGTTGATGCTAATGATGAATCATTATAGCCTTTTCTTAGATAATTTTTTCAAAAAGAGAACATATTGATAATAATTATGAATATGTCCCTAACTGAGAGGGAGTGTCTAGTTTTGTAGCTATGGTCGATATTTATAATTAATTTTTTATCCTTTTAAATAAATGTAATAATGAATTCAAACCATGTTCTTCATGTCAACTTCAAAAGAAAAAATTTAAATTTTAGCCTCTAAATGTGAATTCATCCCTCCAAGAAGAATATGTTAGCCTACCTTGTAGACACACCACTTGGGTTCATTCAATATCTATCTATATTCCAATTTGACCTCATCAATTGGTAAGAAGAATTTGGATCACTTGTTATTTTGTTCATCTACAGTAAGAAGAATTTTCGACATCTCTTCCTATCTTCTATACTCATGGAAGGTTATCTAATGGCAACGGTTTCAGGTTCATTCTTTGGGTAAACTGAATTTCTATACAAACTTATTATCTGAGGAAAAACACTGAATTCTCAAGGAAGAAGAGTAAATATGTTAGGAAAAAATCTCCATGTGGCATAAGGTTGAATGTCCAAGCAAACCAAGTACTTTTGAGGCAAATCAAATTTTTGAGGGAGGTCGAAAGATTCTTGTCACAATGTTGACCTAAGTTTTTAAAGATGCATATCTCTATTTGACCATGTCAGCCTTGGATTTGGTTATGAACAGTTTGACTTTGTTGTTTGACTAGATGTATCTCTTATTCAACTAAACAATTTCTATAAGGAAAATGTTGATGGGGTTTTCCCCCATGTGGATTTTCCGAGGGTAAAAATATTGGTGTCTCTTGTTTGGTTGCCTCTTTATATCCTACTTTCATAAATTTTACTAATTATTTCTGATGTGTAATTTCTAAATGATGATTGAAAATTATGAAAAATATTAGATCATTAGAAGTAATTATCAATTTAAAAGACCTATGAGGAATCAACATGAGTAAGGTCGCAAGTTATGATGCTTTGAATTAACTAACATCTCTTTTGACCAAGCTAACATCTCTTTTTAATTTTTGTCGTTGGAAATAGATTTTCTTCAGAAAAATCACTCAATTAGGAGGTAAACAACTTATTGTAAAAAGAAATCAGTATCTAAGATATTAGACCAAGGGTTTTTCCTAATTTAGGAAAATGAGGCATCCTTGACATCATACCAAGTAGTTTTCCTAATTTAGAAAAATATGCATCTTATCTTGAACTCTAATTCAGTTGAAAGGTTGTAGTGTTAAACAAACCCCTCACTAAGGGATGCATTATGTGTGTTCATTCCAAATGTTTGCCTTCTTGCATTCGAAATCTAATATTTTATTTCTTGTTGTTCACTTGTCTTATCATAAAAGAATAGATGCTAGAAACTTACCTATGGATATTGGCTCACCATTTCTTAAGCTCAAATGCTATTTTCCATAAAACAACCTTCTTTTGTTATACATGGTGGTTTATAAATTCGTATGTATTTGTTGGCTAAATTTTATTAAGTAAACAAGTGAGTTGTCTATAGTTGATGTACAATATTAGGTGATATTTGAATAAAGATCTAAGTATGACATTGTACTTCTTACACTCCTTTATATGTAAGTCACGCAGTTGTGCGACATAGTTAGCTACCGTTCATGCTTAATATATTAAAAAATTAATGATAATTTGTTAAATCAACATTATTTGACATGAAATTTGTAATTGGTGAATTTAAAATTGTTTTAGTATAAGGATTTCTAAGATAATATTATGCACTTATGGGCATCAACATTATTTGACATGAAATTTGTAATCGGTGAATTGACCATTGTTTTAGTATAAGGATTTCTAGGATAATATTGTGCACTTATGGGCATGGAATAAAATTCATGGTGCTTCATTTATCATTTTTATTTTTATAATTTTAATATTCAATCTAGTCAACTTTTGCATTCACTAGTTACATATTTTGGTTTTTCTATTTTAGTTAGTTTATGAGTTGTGTCCATTGTCTACACCACTTGTGAGGTTGTGAAATTTGATTAATTATTGCATAATAGGTTGGTGCTTTGTGATTTTCTTTCTTGGGATTATGTGAAATTGGTGAAAACAAACATGGAGTGACGTAGGCAACTTTTATCTCAGATGGAGGAAGTAGCCTTATCTAGAACTCAAGTTCAATATTATCAAGAAATAAGAGAATTAGGAATATAACTAGGGATTTGTGGCTATAATCAATGCTACAATTCAAACACATATTGCCAATGCATGATGTCATAGTGAGAAACTTTGAACCTCACCTATTTGAATTGATTTTGTGAAACCTATTTCAAGTACTTTTTTCTTTGGGGAAATCTTTAAAACCACAATTTGAAGGGATTAGGATCATAACAATAAATATGAACAATTAGGATGATTGATTCTCAACCATTCTTTTTAAAACAAAGGTGTACAATATGGTGTGTAAAGGAATCTATGCTTTGTGCTACTATTCTATAGACAAAAATTCTAAATCTATTAGAGGAAATGGATATCAACGATAATTATTTATTGTAAAATTTTAAAAATAAAATACTTATTAACCATCATTAAAGTAAGGAATATTTTTCTTATTTACAAGTCAAAATTTGTTTTTATTTATATAATTTTAGTTATAAATGCTTATTTTCTTTTTTAATGTTTTACAAAATAATTTATTAACTTATTATTTTGAAAACTACAAATAAAAATAAAAATAATTATTCTATTTTTATTAAAAAAAAATATTAGTAAAGTGTAAATTAAAAAAGTAATAGCCATTTAATATATAATTTAAAAAAAAATAATATATAATAATTTTTTAAAATGAAGTCGCTGATATGAGTGGTTTTATCTATAAATTTTGTCGAATTTACATAGGTCGGCAAATAAGTGTATTGGTAGGATGGGCTTTTTTCTTGTTAGAGTGTTAAGGAAAGAAGGTGGATTTTTTTTTCAAAGAAAGTTTGATAAGTTTAGAGTACATTTTGGAAGAAAAAAGGTTAACGAATAATGACAAACAAGATGGGAATATTTTCAGTTTGGAATGGAGCGAGATTTCGATAGCGAGAAAGTCGGATGAGTTTGGAATGGAGCGAGAGCGCCAAAAAATCGGATGAGTTTGGAACGGAACTGGATCCGGAGAGTCACTAAGATTTTGGAATCTTGAAATTTACCTTCGCTAAGTTACTAATAGCATTGGAATTTGGATCATGTTTAATAAAATGGGAGTATATTTAACTAATTTTGTTAAACTTTTAATTATATTTAAAATTATATTATTATTATTATATATATAAAAAAAATAATAATGAATACTAGTTGAAATTTGATTTAAATAATAAAAACTGTTAATATGTTTTTTAGATTTTGAATTTGTGTATATATTTAAAAATTCATTTTAAAGAATAAAAAGTAATTATTTCATTAAATATTGTAAAAGGAAAAACATAATTTACTAGAATCTTTCAATTAAAAAGTTTACTTGATGATATTAATTTCATTAAAATGTTTTGATTTAACGTTGTGTGTTTCTTTATCTTAAGAATAAGTATTCTCTATTTGCTTAACGTCAATGTTTAAGATCTATTGGGTTAGGTCAAATGGTATCACAAAATGTTTGTTAATTAATATTGAAATTGACAAGTATCAATGTTAGTTTAATTGGTTGAGCTTTCTTATTAGGGAGATTTATCTCATATATGTAAATTCATTTAATTGTAAATATTAATTTTAATAGGTTTTGCTTTTGAAATTCTAAACTTGTAAATAGAATTAATGGAGAAATCCAATTTAACATGTAAGCTATATATTGGTTGTATTGTAATGAGAATGTAGAGCACCTGCCAGCATAGTCCCTCATCTTGTAGTTCTCAGAGTAGAGCTAACCAATATTGCTTTAATTAATTTGATCCTGTCATTTTTATCAGTTTTGTTACAATATTATGAATCAATATTATGGTTTATCAATATCGTATGTCTAAAAAACCATAAATAATTTCATATGACACTTGTTCATATGACATTTCTTTCCTGGTTGACTAATTGAATTAAAAAGAAATAAAGTGTCTCACTACTTTTGAGATAAATGTCAACCTTTGATCTCTGACTACTACTATGAATATCCTGAAATATTTTGTGCATGTTAAATCTCTACCATCCACTTAATAATTGTTGATAATTAAATTAAAATTTTGAAAACCCTATTCCAAAAAGACACGGTGTGCCCCAATTACATCACTTTTTATGAATTGTCTCGATTAAATAATCTTGTTCCAATTTTTGTAAATAACATAGTGTTTTCAATTATTCAAATTAGTATTGACACCCAATTAACTCCAATAACACTTATGAATTGTCTCAATTAAATAATCTTGTTCCAATTTTTGTAAATAACATAGTGTTTTCAATTATTCAAATTAGTATTAACACCCAATTAACTCCAATAACACGCATTTTTTCCCTGTTAATAGAATTATTCTAATTTGACCTAATTATCCCAAAATTTCCTAGTTACCTTAGTTTAAAAATTAATGCTAATTTACCAATTCCTTGTATCAATTAACCATACTTTTCCTAATTTCCCAACTAAACCCAATTATTCCCAATTATAATTTCCTAACTAAACCCAATGCCTCTAATCCCAATTACTCAAATAGAATCATTAGACATAATTTCCCCAATTAACATATTTTCCCAATTATTTGCACTTTGGTATTTTTTCCCGAGTTAGTCTATTTGAACCAATTAGCTTTGACATGTCTTATTTTTTTAGATTTTTAACAAATTTTTCCAATTTTCCCATTTATTTGTGGAGATATCTCATTTTTTATTGTTTATCTTCAAAATATATTTACTCTTACTAAAAGTGACATTCTATGTTTAGAATACGTGCTCTATTAGGGTGGATATGTTGTTATATTTTTAAATTTCTAGTATCATGTTAGATTTTTTTATCAAAAGCACAAAAGAATATAGTTGTGAAAAAAAAGAAATACTAGCGATTCTAAGCTTGAGACAAAATAGATTGAAGAAAAAATGAGAAACCACTCTCTGTACTAAAGAGACAAATAGAAATATACACTAATTCTAATTATGAGGCCAAAAGACCAATAAAATTTCTTGAGTTACAATAAAACTATAAATACATATTTATAACATATTTTAGAAGAGAAAAACAATGTGTACTAAGAATAATTCCTTAATTCATACACATGAAAAAAAATAAACACCCACTTTATTTCAATGTATACTAGATATGATTCCTTAATACATACAAATAAAAGAAAAAATAAACACTCAATAAATTTCAATTAACAACCCAAAATGGAATTAGAGATATTATATTGTTTACAATGAATAAAAACAACCACAAATAAGCAATACAAACTAAAAAAAATTGTGACTAAAGTCTAATGAATAAGAGCTATGAAAAAATAGAAAAATAATTTGATAAAGTGGACAACCAAAATAACACCGAGTTTGTGAAAGCAATCGCTCAATTTTTTAAGAGGAAGAAAATAAGATTGATTGGTAAAAGCATGCTACAGTAATATAATACCATATCACTGTCCCACCTTATTATACATGACCACAATTACTAAAATAAACTAAACTTGTTAAAAATAAACCTGATATAAATGATACACTTCTTGAAGCGTATAAAAAAGTGAATGTACACTAACAAGTGAAAGACAATTAGAAAGTCCGCTATGCATAAATCTCAACAATTTACAGCTGTTCTGACTCGAAACAAGACATATATTCGATTAAATTATAATATACAATATGACTCCAAAAACAACATATATAAGCTTAAATATAAATAAATGTAAAAGTCAAGTTCTACTAACAAAACTGAACTGATTGATTGAGGATGCGTTGAGTATGAATTTGTGATGAAGGTGTTTCATATCAAATATCAAATTTCACTAGGTGTTGGTTGTATTTTATGTTAAGGAAGTAGGCATGTTAAAAATTTAGTAAATGATTCAATCTAAATGTTTTTTAAGTGTTAGGTGATTTTGATTGCTTAGATGTCTCTAGAATTTGGTTTTTTAAGTCACACAAACAACTTAACAAACCAAAAAACTTCATAAATACATAAGAATGTAAAAAATTACTAAATATATAAACTTACAATACACATATTCTGATATAAAATATTCTGATATAAAATACATTCAACACATATGAATGAAGTTCTGGGTAGTTACTAAACAGTTTTAACTCTGGTTTCCCTTTCTAGTGTTACACAGACTGCAACAGCTTTATGGTCATGCATTGTCAGGCCAAGATGAACCATTCAAACGCACGAAACTCTTTTAGGAGGCTCTTCACTTTTGTCTGAATGCAATGAAATCTGCAAGACCCAACAAAGGTGCTGTCTTCTCAGGGTCGAAGTAAGATAACTCCCCCTTAGCTCTCTTTAACAATTCAATTGTAAATTCTTTTGCTTTCTCCAAACCCATCAACTTGGGATAAGTGGCCTTATCACTAATCAGATCTTTTCCAGCAGTCTTCCCCAATTCTTCCGATGATTTGGTGACATCCAGTATGTCATCCACAACCTGAAACAAAAGCCGGAGCCAATTAGCATACCTTCGAATTCTCTCAATCTCATTGTCTGATGCACCGCCAATGATGGCCCCGCACACGACCGAGCACTCCAAAAGCACTCCAGTCTTGTGATTGTGAATCCACTCGAGAGTCTCAAAATCAAGAGAAGCATCTCCTTGTCTCACAAGATCAAGAAACTGCCCACCCATAACCCCTTGAGGACCACTTGTTCTACCTAACTCCCAAACCATCCTCAAAACCCTATCACTCCCCACAACACTTTTTCTTGTGGACAATGCAATGTGCTCAAAGGCTAATGACTGAAGTGCAACTCCTGCAAGAAGAGTAGTGCCTTCGCCGAACACTTTATGATTTGTGGGCTTTCCTCGGCGTATGTCATCATTGTCGAGGCAGGGCAAGTCATCATGCAGCAGTGACATAACATGAATCATCTCTATTGCACAGGCAACTGGCATGGCCAGCTCTTGGGTTCCTCCCAGAAGCTCACATGCAGCGATACACAGAATTGGACGAACTCGCTTGCCTCCAGATAGTACAGAATAGCGCATGGATTGATATAATTTTTCAGGAAAACGAAGTGGGATAGCCTTGTCAAGTGCCTCATTCACTGCAACTGCCTTCGCATCCATGTACTTATTCAAATCAAATTCAACAACATTCTTCCTTTCTTCTGAAAGATCAAGCAGCTGAACAATTCTGCTTGAGGCTTTACATGCTGATACCGCTTCTCTATAGCTGCCTTGGAGGTCGAGATGCTCATCACTAAAAATCCTGAGTGAGGTTGAAGCTCTATGAAAATGCTTTTGCTGAATGTGACCTCTTTCCATAGGATGCAGGGTATGATAAGTCGCTGCCATGCCTCTGGAAGCGATGGTTGTGATACCACTGCAAGCCATGTGATCGTCGCTCTCTTTATTCAACGATTAGTTCCTGCTATCTTCTCCGAAACAAAAAACTCAAAGCAGGGAAGTATAGATCTTGGAATGCAAGATAATGCAAGTGAGTAATTGTTTATATGATTTTATAGAATATTTTGCTGGGAAAAAACACATTTGGGTATCTTGCAACAGCAACATTCAGACATGTATCTTTTATCTTACACAATCAATCTCCACGAATGAAAGTTGCAGTGATGTCGGTGGCTTTCTCTCTCAACAGTAATGTCTCGCCATCTGTATCACGTGGTTGAAATATACGTCCTGTCATCATTATTATTATTATATTATTATGCTTAGAAAAAGTTTATTTAAAATAAAAAATGAATGGCCATTCAACGTGTGATTATTATAATTGGTTAACTCTTCCAATAATTTTATTTGTAGGCACATGCATCATTTATCATAATTTGAACGTGTGAGGATTTCTTCTTGGCCTGCGCAGGCAAAGACTACTCCTCTTCCCGACACCACCAAAGGAAAGCGCTTTCGCTGTAAATAAATGACCCAAGTTCAAGCATAGTCCTAAAAAGTTTGATTATATTTGGCATAGTAAACAGTGGAGCCCTAAAAACAGATCAGATATTAAACGAGCCATTTGGTCATTTATATCAATTTCTCATTTTTTTGGGTCATCAGGTATTTGTAGTTCGTTTCTTTTGCAAAATACCTATATACCTGGAGCCCTACCCCATTGACCAGTAATTATATTTTTGGGGTAAGATATGTTGCGTTGATTGGATATCATCTAGTACTTAATGCATTTCAATAAAAGTTAATTGTTTAACCTAGTTTACATTTTTATATGCACACATGGGTCCGAAACTCACAAGATATTGGTTGATGGGTCCGAAACTCACAAGATATTGGTTGTCTTTTGGTTTCTTTGCTGGTAAGAATCCATGCTTGGTTTGTAATACATACATATTACACATATATTTTTTTATCTTATTTTCAATATAAAAAATGGATATCATCTAGTACTTAATGCATTTCAATAAAAGTTAATTGTTTAACCTAGTTTACATTTTTATATGCACACATGGGTCCGGAACTCACAAGATATTGGTTGTCTTTTGGTTTCTTTGCTGGTAAGAATCCATGCTTAGTTTGTAATACATACATATTACATATATATTTTTTATCTTATTTTCTATATAAAAAAACCAAGTGAGCAAACTCCAAACATGTTTTTTGAATATTTTGTTGTATCTAAATAATGGTTGACCTATATCTACTATTTCAAAACATCCAGAAAATATTTTAACAATGCAACTAGAGCACATGTATTTATGTATAGATTCATTCTTCACAAAGTTTTGGATGTAAATATCAAGTCTATTCTTTTGGGTTTTATCTTTTTTTTTGCATAACTCAATTTTGGATCTTTTGAATTGGATGTGACCTTATGACCAATGTTAATGCAAATATATTTTGTAATTTTTGACACAGTAAATATAATATTAGTTATATTTTTTGTTTTTGTGGAAGAGTTTTATTTATATAATTTTATTTAATTTATTTTTTATTTTTATTGAAGATGTAATCTATTTTTTTAGATGGGGCAAGAAAGTTTTGAAATAAATAGTAAATATATCATTTGATTTTGGTGGAAGTAATCTCATTTTAAGTTGAAGTACCAATTGATAGTTTTAACTTGAACGTACCCATTGATAAGCCACATAAAATATCTTATAAAAAATAAAATAATTATGCCATAGGGCATTCTTATTTGAAAACAAATCCCCTACCATTGTGTTTATGTCTGAGTCATTGGATCAAATGTTAGACGATTGAAATGTTTTAGGCCATTAGATGCACAAGTAAATATTTTTATACATATTTTTTATAATGTTAGTTTTTTTTTTTCTTTTTAATAAGTTAGATTGAATTTAGGTTTTGGTGACTTTTAAGTTAAAATGTTGTTATTAAAAGTTTGTTATATTTTTATATGTAAATGTAAATAGTTTTATATATGTTTTTTTTATAGTATTCTTTTTTTTCTTTTTAATTAGTTAAATCAAATTTAGGTCATAAAATAAAATAAAATAATAATAAACTATAAAAAAGCCCATGGTATTGACCCATAGTATTCATGTGGAATATAGTTTATTTAAAGGGGGGAATTAAGATGGCCTAGATCAATCTTAACTCTGGATCTACCAAGAGCCAAGAGGGATCAAATGTCTTGATATGCAAACCTCTTTTAGATTGAAAAGATAATTGACCCCTCTGAGAAATAATATATATCTAAACTAACTATTTAATAAAATTATTTGTAATTGTTTATAACCATTATTCTTTTAAAATTTTACTTAATAAAATGTATCTATGTTTTCATACATCCAAATATACCTAGTTTTCTTGTTCTATATTTTTTTTTTGTAAGCTTCGTAGTACCTTTCTATTAAGGGTTTTTTTGTACATGTTTTATCATAACATTTCCCTCCATCCAATATATATTGTAGAGTCTTTTGAAGAGAGAGTGTATTCTAGTTTATAACCTTATCCACAATCAAAGAAAATGGCTAGGGATTTTACAAGTTATTATTTTGTAACCTGATCCACAATGAAATAAAATGGCTAGGGATGTCACAAGTTATCATTCACACATTGATTTATTGAGGTTCTTAGCTGGAATGGATCCTATTAGATGCATGGTGGTTAGAGGTACTAAAAAAATTCAAAATAGATGTTGAAGTTCTCAGTTGAAATGGATCATATTAGATTCATGGTGGTGAGATACACAAAAAAATTTAAAATATATATCTGTTCCAGAAACCATCCAAATTTCCCATCTTATACAACAATTTCTAACAATAACCACTCAATTTACTCTATAATTTTTCAAAGACCCACCCATGTTGGGGAGATCACAGTGTAAAATCAAATGTTCCTATGGCCTTTTTAAAGGGTTTATAAACAAAAAATAAAATGAGAAATTCAATATCTTTCTAACACATTTCCCTTAGGTGTTACCTATATGGTTACTTAGTGATGATGGCTTCTTTCTAGGCACTTAGTATTGTGGAAGAACTTGGAGTATATCATTAAGGATTGTGAGTAATTCATGTAGCAGTTGCATTTCTTATGAAATATTTTTATATCATTTGGATAAGTTGTTGTATATACAGTTATACTATGATATGGATACACATTCCCCCCATGCATTACCATATTGTGACTGTTGTCCAATTGTTGATATTTAGAGAAATGTAATTAAGAGATTGATGGTTTGGAACATCAAAGTTAATATGATGACCTTTTGTCTTAGGATGAATCCTTAGTGTTGAATTTGATTTGCATGATGAAGATGCATAGATCACTTCACATGAAAACCCTTTTTCCTATTGATAGTATGTGGTAGTTGTATGAATGGACTGCTTATATTGTCCTCACTATCATAAGATTCACCACGTTTTTTTTTTTTTTTGTTAACTATATATACAAGTTATACATATTATGTAGTAAGAAATGTTATTTAATAATAAATATCACTGAAAGGGGAAATGATCTCAATACACCCCTCTAGATATACAATGTCTCATGATATTCTTCTCATTTGGTGACACATAGAATTTCCAATAACAAAACTCTTTCACATTATCGCTCACATTATACAAAGTTCTATCTTGATAAGGTTTCCTACATATATTAGCCCAACATGAAAGTTCATCATTCTCATGTTATTCAATCCTAATTTTTTAATGCCTCCATAAACTTTTGCTTAATGTTTTGTACATTATTGTTTTCATTGACATCAACCGATTTCATGTGGTCCTTTTTCCAGCAACACGTGTCAATAATTCCCTATTAGCACTTATGCCATATTGAGAATGATATTTTGCAATTTTTCCAGGGGTTGATGTCATACTTCTTGATACTAACTCATTTACCTTCACCTCTTTGGAATTTCTAATGACTAATAATTGAACTATATTTCTTACATATTTTTGCTTTCAAAATATATTTAAGAGTTAAGCTTGTGCTATGATAGATATACCTTGAAAAAGTTTTTTGATCACCTAATTCACTTTATCTTGAACTGTTCATTCATGAATTAGTGGCCTCATTTCTTAAACGTTATTTGATTCTATATTATCTAGAAAATTATCATTAAAGACAATTTCTTGCAACTTCTCGTTAATGTCCATGTTTTTCTACGTGTGGTACGATCTTGTTGTAGGTAAGATGTTTTCCTTACATAAAATAATATATGAGTTTTTAATTTTTAATTTGAACTTGACATGTACATTGAAAAAAAAATAGTAAAAGGGTGACTTCATTTGTGTGGTTAATATTCAGATTGACAAGTTCCTCTACATCTCTCATTTCCTTATCATTTCCAAGTACATCCACATCTATTTCAAGCTCTCTATTTTGTACCTCCACATTCCTTTAGGCTCGCTATTTTCCTTTGATGCTCTTGTATTTTATAGTAGATCATCATTTTTTTCATTTAAAATAAATACATTTTATAATATATATATATATATATATATATATATATATATATATATAGATAGTAACTACTAAAATTTTGAACTAAAAATTCTAAGTAGATGCACGGCTTTTTACATTGATGCATCACACTATACTACATTTGGAGGTAAAGAACACTAGTGTCCCTTCACTTAATGTGCCCTAATGTGTTAAATCTCTATGCAATTCACAAAATCCATTTAGTTCCAACTTAGTCTTATTTTCCCCAAAAAAAATATTATTATCATCAAATATATATTTTAAAGATATACAATTATAATTCTATATATTTATAAAATAATATTTGAAAAAATTAATGTACAAATTTGATTGTGAAAGTGGTCTTTTTTAATGATATAACTAGTAAATCTATTATCCCTTTTTATTTTTTTAATGATTCATTTAAGATTAACACTTGTATGTTTTCATGAGGATATTTTTTTATTTTTCATGTGAATTACCTTTTATAACTCTAGGAGGTTCTTAATATTGCTTTTTTTTTTAATAAATGAAACTCAATTATATATTTAAAAAGATGATTAGGTAAGGGAATTTTAGGATTATAATTTTTTTTTTTGTCCAAGTTGAAAAGGTGAATGCTTATTTACCTAAAGTTGGCTCCCATGTTCAATACCTCCCCATAGGGTTTGAAGATAATAGGTAATGGAAATTGAATGACATATAAAACAAATAATTTATACATCAAAAATTCAGTTATGTATATTATAGTAGTTATTGCTTGAGTAATATTTCAATTGACATTCAATTATTTCTTAATAAAGTTGTTTTACTTAGTAGGGAGTACAATAATTTTGTAATCAAATAATAGGATAAAATATATTCACAAAATAATTTATTTGAATGAATAGATGTGTGTAAAATATTTTAATAAGAAACTAAATTTGTAATTATAAAGTATAGAACTATAACTTAAATTTGTTAAATTACTTTGTATTTTTTTCTTATATATAGAGAGAAAGACTAAACCAAGTTTGGAGTTAAGAAAATAAACCATAACATGAATGACAATATCTCCTTCCAAAATTGTCTCCATATTAAAATGACATTCACTTTCTTGTATAGCAAGACTATTGTTCTTCATATACAATTTCTGACAAGCATGCAATTGGTGATCGGATATGTAGATGAACCTGGAGTAAAATCTATTTCTGTTAATAAAAATTCTCTTTATTTACATCTATTCTAGATAGGTTGTACTTGAATGTATTTAAAATATCTTATTTGAGTTATATGCTCATTTCATGTTTGTTTCGGAGGATTATTAATCACCAAAGGATTTTCACCCTAATTTCCTATTTCAATATCTATAACAACATTTTTATATATGTGAACAGATTATGTTAGTTTACATATATTTTTTCACCCACAATTTCCTATTTCAATATCTATAACAAAATTTTCTGGTTGATAACTCTTATAATCAATATCTTTGAAACCTCCATGACCTACTTCCATGGAATCAAAATTTGACTTTGATTCCTTCACGATGGCTCCTTCTCTGCAACAACTTATTTCAGTATGTTGGTTTACATATATGTTTTGACCCACAATTTCCTATTTCAATATCTATAAAAAATAATTCTGGTTGATAACTCTTATAATCAATATCTTTGAAACCTCCACGACCTACTTCCATGTAAGAAAAATTTTCCTTTGATTCCTTCACATGGCCCCTTCTCTGGAACAAATTATTTCTTCTAGGCTACTATTTCCTATGCTATTGCCTTACGACATTTCTTTTGCAACTTATGGTGCAATTGCTAGTTATAATTCTTTTTCAATTATGCTAAAAGTGGAAACAATTTAACCAAAAAAAAAATTAAACTAGCAATTGCACAAGATGTTGCAAAGGAAACATTGTAAGTTGATAGCATAATATGGAACTTGAATTAAGAATAAAATTGTGCTTTGCATTCAAGACTAGGTTTTACTCATCATTAATAAAATAGGTAGAAACAATAACAACTCAATTAGATTTTGTCTCTTATTTTCTTGCAAATGTGAAACTTCTTCTACTTTTTCCTTGTAACACTTTGTTAAATGACATACTTACCATAAATTGTAAGATCTATGGTTTTACAGGTGGACAAGATGGATCTATAAATGTGGGGAAAAGGAAGATGGGGGTAGAGAAATTGAAGAAATGACCAATATTGGAGATCTAAAATCATTAGGTAACTTATCATTTTTCAGTTCTTCCTTATAATGCTCTCATCTATAGATTCAATGGGTTTTGGCCCAAATGAGATGCTTTCCATTTGTTCCCAGAATTTGACCCTGTAATGATTGTGGTGTCAGCAATGCTAGTGTGGGTGAGGCTACCAAACCTCTCATGACCATTTTGGCATCATAAAGTCCTAGAAGACATAGGGAATACTTTGGGGACTTACAAAAAAGAGATAATGAGTGGATAATTTTTTTTTTTAATGGTCGGATACAACAAGGGTTTATTACCCTTGCTCATATTTGTATAGAGATATAAATGAGAAAAGGATTACCAGTCAACATACTGCTGAAAAATGGGAAATATGAATGGAACCAAAATTTGGATTATGAAAATACAACATTTAGATGTTGCACTTGTTTTCAAGCAAGTCACCTGCAATATTCATGTCCACAGGCCAAAAAACACCTAAAGAATAAAAAGGGGTAAGCTCAAAAAAATAAAGTTTGGTAGCATGAAATATTCATGTCCACAGGCCAAAAAACACCCGAAGAATAAAAAGGGGTAAGCTCAAAAAAATAAAGGTTGGTAGCACACTGAATTTGGAGAAACAATGTAGGAAGCTAAGGAATATATTCCTTCCCAAGATGGTATACTAAGGATAATCAGAAAATGGAAAGTACTTAACAGTCATAATAGATTGACCATGATGGTGAGAGGATGGGAAGAGGACTCAGGAAGGAATATCTTCAACACAAATGGTAAGACAAGAAAATGGGATTGCATGAATAAAGAGAGTTCATGAATAGGGAAATTCAGGTTCAAACAAAGACCAACCCCAAGTAGATTTGGGTTTGGAATATCTTCAACAAAAATGGTAAGACAAGAAAATGGGGTTGCATGAACAAAGAGAGTTCATGAATAGGGAAATTCAGGTTCAAATAAATAACAGCCCCAAGTAGAGTTGGGTTTGGGTCTCGTAGTCATTTCAATGGTAACTAGGAAAAAATGCATAGGAGGAAAGGGAAAAAAATGGAATCTTCATTGTAATTATTAAAAGTGCTTATTTGTTTTTTTTTTCTATTTTGTAGGTGTTTTTGTCTCCCAATATTTTGATCTTCATTTTTGTTGGAAGGATTTTGACCCCTAAAAAATGTAATTTTGTTTATTTATAACCAAATTATGATTCTCTTTGGAGAAAAAAAAAATTAACTCCTCAATCATTATTATTAATCCCCTTTGGATTCTCTTAAATTGTTAGGATGAATATTATTAATGTTCGCCATGGATGCCATGTTAATTATGGTGTTTCCTTACCTATGCTACACTGTTAGATTAATTTTGTCTCTTAACTTTTTTATTCACACTAATATTTTTTGAAGCAAGTAAATGAGGCGGCTAAACAATCACAACGAGCCTATGTCCAACAACTAAAGCAAGTAATACATGCCTATGTACATATTTTAGAGTTATTCATAATAATATATTAACACATATTAATGAATTATTATACCAACTTTTATATTTCTTTTATTTGATATTTAATTGAAGGAAACTTATTCAAAACCAATAATAAATATGAATTTAATTCCAAATGAAAAACTTATTCTCATTTTTCCTTGCAACAACTTGCTAAAGTACACACTTACCATAAATTGAATCCTTGGCAGAGGAATGGCACGAGTGAGCTCAAGAGTTTTCACAAGTGCACAAGATGGATCTGTATATGTGGGGAAAAGGAATATTGGGGATGGAGCAATTGGATAAAAGGCCAACATTGGAGGCATACAATCATCAAGAAACTTATGTTTTTTCTGTTCTTCATTCGATTACCCTCTTCTATTGATTTGATGGGTTTTGACCCAAATCATATGCTTTACATCAATGGATCTACACCCCGTGGTAAAACAATTGTGAGATTTACCTATGTTGAAAAGTTTTTTTCATTGTATAATTTGCATGAAAGGAGGATCTGGAAAAAGTAGTGCAGCAAGGCCACTAGTTTTGGGGACGTGTTGGGCTCTATATGACACATTGGTTTCCTAAATTGGACCCTGTAGTGATGGTGGTGTGAACAACACTAGTGTGGGCGAGGATACAAAACCTCACACAAACATTTTGGCATCATCGAGTCTTGGAAGATATAGGGAATAATTTGGGGACTTACAAAAAAAACGATAATGATTAGATACAAAAAGGTTTTTTAACCCTTGCTCGGATTTCTATAGAGATAAATTTGAGCAACGACTTATGAGACAAAATATAGTTGAGAAATGGAAAATATAAATGGAACCAAAGTTTGGATTATGAAAAAACAAAATTTAGATGGTGTACCTATTTTCAAACATGTCACCTACAATACTCATTTACACAGGCCAAAGAACACCCGAAGAGGAAAAAGGGGGAAGCTCGGAAAAATTAATGATGGAAACATAGTGACTTTGCAGAATTAGAGTAGGAAGATGAGGAAGATATCCCTTCTCAATATACTAAGGATAATCATATCATGGAAATTACTTACCAATCAGAACAAATTGACCATGATGGGGAGAGGAGTCAAAAAGGAATTCCTTCAACATATATGGTAAGACAAGGAAATGGGGCTCTAGGAACAAAGAGATCTCATGAATTGGGAAATTAAAATTCATATAAATACCAATCCCAAGGAGAGTCGAGTTTGGATAAGGAAATCATTCCGGTGGAATATTCGAGTGGTAACTGGAAAAACTGTAGGAAGAAATGGAAAAAAAGAATCTTCATGATTATTAAAAGTGACGATTTCTTTGTTTTTTTCTATTTTCTAGTTGTTTTTGTCTCCCAAGATTTTAGTCTTGGATTTTTTTGGAAGGATTTCAACCTCTGCAAAGTGTAATTTTGTTTGTTTATAGCAAAATTATGATTCTCTTTGGGGAAAAATATAATACCACAATCATTATTATTAATCCCCTTTGTATTCTTTTAAATTTTCTTAAATTGTTAGGATAAATATTATTAATGTCCACCATGGATGACATGTTAATTATGATGTTTCCTTACCTGTCCTACACTATTAGATTAATTTTGTCTCTTAAATTTTATAGTCACACTAGGATTATGTGAATCAAGCAAATGAAGCTGAACAATCACAAGGAGCCTATGCCCAAAAACTAAAGAAATTATTACATGCCTTTGTCTATCTTTTAAAGTTCTTCATAATAATATATTAACACATATTAATGAACTATTATACCAAAATTTCTATTTCTTTGATTTGAGATTTAATTAAAAGAAAGATATTCAAAACCAATAATAAATACAATTTTAATTAAAAAATATATGTTTTCTACTAACCAATTTTTTTATTTTTTTTAATTCGCTTTATTATTTTTTAGAATTTTCTTTTGTTTTATAATTAAATGTTCACCAACTAAAGTGAGCTAAGACAGAGACAATGGAGTTGATGGAAGAAATATTGAAATGATGCTCACCCTCCCCTCAAATAATGTGAATGAAAATGACATCTCATTTCTCCAGACTACACATCTTTCAGTTAGGACTTAATATCTAAACCTGTGAGTACCACGACAATGACAAATAGGATGTACAAGTTGGTTTATTCTACTTGTTTTATGTTTTGGAGTTTTTTAAAACTTATATATCGGTTAAATTTCTCCACAATCTATATATTGGAAAACCAATTTTAAACAATAAAAAGTTGATTTGACCAAAAAATGGATTGCTTATTCTAATAAAAAATCCAAATTACAGTCATTGTGAACTCTTCAAAATCACTGCCGGATTTGTGAAGGTGAGATTTTGGCCTTTCAATTCTTGTTTTATTTCACTCGTTGCCAACATCTAAGAATATATTCAAACTGATGACAAGGGCATTCAATCTTATCCTTTTCTGAATATAAAATATGATTTCCCACTCTGTTACAATGGTTATGGTTACACAAGTTATTATTGTTATTACTTGGAAGATCCCTTTAACTCGTATTGATCAACACTATATGATATATGATATCTTTCTATCCTGTAATAATAGCACAAAGGGCATTATAATAGGGAATTTGTGTTCAAATGGGGCTATCAATATCTTTGGGTCAGAGAGAAACTAGCTAATGGTAGGTATGAGTCCCCACCTGGTTTTAGAGTGACCACTTTGTCTGGAGTGTCATTTTTATCTTTATAACTACACTCCCAAGTGCATTATTCTTCTTCTTCTAATCATTTGATGCAAGTTAGACCTTAATGTGTCTTGGAAATGATTTGGATTGAATACTCAATCCTATGTTATGCCATCCCAAACCATCATAGGAATACAAATTGAGGTTGGTTTTGTATAAATTAATGGGCCAACATTGATATTCACACCCATCCCACAATTATAGAATTTATGATGGAAATTTTTTAATCTCAAGGCTACAATTGTGTCTTGGAAATGATTTGCATTGAATACTCAATCATATGTTACACCATCCCATTTCCTCTTAAGAGTGCGATACGAATAACAATTGCCTTGGTATACAAGAAAGTGAATGTCATTTTAATATTGAGAATATTTTGGAAGGATATATTGTTTTTTATGTTATGGTTTTTTTTCTTATCTTCAAACTTCATTTAGCCTTTCTCTATATACATAAGAAAAAAATATAAAGTAAATTCACAAATTTAAGTTACATGGTTTTATATTTTATAATTACAAAATTAGTTTCTTATTAAAAAAAAATTACAAACATTTATTTATTCAAATAAATTCTATTGTGAATATTTTTTCTCCTATTATTTGATTACAATTTTTTTATTGTACTCCCTACCAATTAAAAAAAAATTTATTAGTAAAGAATCTAATGCCAAATTGAAATATTACTCAAGTGAGAACTACTATAATATATCAAATTGATTTTTTTTCCTAAAAAAAAAGTTATACAAATTCAATTTAGTTCAGAATTGAAACAATTTTAAAGAAAATTTAATGTATAAATTATTTATTTTATATGTGGTTCAATTTCTGTAACAGATCTCTCATGTGAATTCAAATGGTAAATATATTTTTCTACCAAAACATTTGTATCAATAAAATCAAGAATCAGTTAATGTAAAACAGATTCCTGAATGGGTATTCATTCTTTACGGGAGTATTTTTCATCGTTGGTAGAAAAAGAGAGTCGGCATATTTGATTTGTGCCACTAGAGGGCATTACTGTGCATTATATTGACTCTCGTTTATTCATCAAAGTGACATATTAAGACTTCAACAGATGTTCTTCCTCCACCATCTACAAGAGAAATTTGGAGAATTGCAGACGGAAGTATTCTTGGGCTTCGATTTTTCTACCCTTAATTATTCAGTGCAGAATTGATGCACAACCCTATGCACCTCTAAATATGTCGTTCCTTGAATATTTCATATCTATTGCATTGACGAATTCCCACGCGCAAAGAGATCATCTGAGACCAGATCATCAATTCATGTGGACCCAATCGAAAGCTAAACGAGTTCTGCATTGATGCCAGAAACTTGAAAAGTAGGCAGTCAGTACAAGAAGCCAATCCAATCATGAAAGATTCTCAAAATTTGAATGCAGACAATGTAGAAATAGGTCGCTTCCTTATGTAGAATGGAGCAATCAAATTTCTCCAAGCAAGAACTGAAGTTTGCTACCCTGGTTATTCTTCAAGGAAAAAGATAAGTAATGCATTTTTGTTTATTTCTAGTTTCGATTATTTTCAAAATATTTTCCATGTTTATATGGAAAGAAATATATAAATATTTATATAATATTGTATACGCAATAAAATAGAAGATGCATGCTCTAGATTTTCTTGAATAGATTAAAGAGGATAGCTCTTTAATATAAATATTTGTGTAATATTGTATATGCAAGAAAATAGAAGATGCATGTTCTTTATTTTAAAAGAGATTTTCTTGAATAGATTAAAGAGGGTAACTCTTTAATATAAATATTTATATAATATTGCATAAGCAAGAAAATAGAAGATGCATGATCTTTATTTTAAAAGGGATTTTGTACTCATTTAGTTTAGGAAATGAGAGAAAATCCAAGGTATTTACTTGAGAATGAATATAGATTAAATAGAGTAACTCTTGAAATATTATCATGTGTAGTGAAGAAGAAAAGAAAAGAGTTTCTCACATTAATATTCTTGAAGAGTTTTGTGAATGTATACGTTAACCATGTTTGTAAATAATAGTTATTTCATAAATCCATGGATAGTTTACCATGGTATTGGTAAAGATTAATGAATTAATAAATCCATGGATAGTTTCATAAATCCAAGAATATTTTACCATGGTATTGGTAGAGATTAATGAATTAATAAATCCATGGATAGTTTCATAAATACATCGATAGTTTACCATGGTATTGGTAAAGAAATGTTGAGCTATCTTAATATTTAGGAGAATATGTGAGTACCTTTATGATATCAAAACTAATATGTTAGTTTATGTTACTTCTTTTCGAATAAGGTCGTGCATAGGCATGCAATATATGTATTAACTTTCATTGGAAAGAATATACATGTTTGTAGGTGGGAAAGGTAGCATGTTGTGTTAAACTACATTGGAAATTATTATTAGTATAATCTTTGAAAAAGGAGACATGTATTTGTATGCTTAATTGCATAGTTTTACAAAAAATAAAACATATGTTTACATGCTCACTTGTGTTGAGATTTCCTTTGGGAAGACTCATGAAGGAAGCTATGTGCTTCATTGTGTAAGCACTCCTTTGGGGAGACTCTTTGGAATCTATATGAATTTGTTGGGAAGACTCATGAAGGAAGCTATGTGCTTCATTGTGTAAGCACTCCTTTGGGGAGACTCTTTGGAATCTATATGAATTTGCATGCATGGAAGCAACATTTATTATGTTATCTTGCATTTCGTGCACTAAAAGTAATATCTCTAGGGTTAGCTATTTTGACTAAATTATGTAAATTTCATTCACGAATATCGTAACTAATGTATCCATTTATTTTAAATATATGCTGGGGAGATGTAGCTATTGTCTTGTAGGAATGTGTGCTTATGTGATGGAAACATTAGTTAATGTGATGACTTATAACTAGCACATATGAGGTATGTGTTGTTAAACAGAGAATGTCAAGGTACTTTACTTGCATGTCGTGAATATACATGAGTAGATGGAGAAACTACTATAGTATAGATATATGAAATGATTTATTATACATTATGAATCCTGATATCAATGTATGTTGAAGGTAACATTAGCGGGGTATGATGGTGATATGTATAAAGGAAATACTATGCTTAACTTGGTGGCAGGTAAATGATTATGGTTCATGCAGATGAGTGCGAACTACCGAATGATCCAGTGTATGATGGACCATTGTAGGTACATCTATGTCGTCAATATATGAAGATATGAAGACCATAGGGTAAATGGTATCATATTTATTGTAATGGCTTTAAGCTAGATATTTGTATATTTCCTTGTAAAATTTATAAACGATGGTTAAGGGATGGTCTCCCTTAAAAGCCATTGAGTGAGGGCTGATCACCCTCACGAGTGTTTAATAATAAAATTAAACATTTGCTGGTTTTCACCCTACGAGGTTTCCAGGGTATATTGGTGTTCAATGACGTGATTGATTATTGTGTCAAGTTGATGATGTTGATTCCTTTCTTGTTATGATGTTCATAATGGCAAGTATGTGATGACTATATGAGTAATGAAATGAATGGAAGGTAACATCATACATTATTATGTTGATGTATTGTAATGGAGGTTGTTAATGGTTAATGAGCATTACTATTCTTAATCTAAGGTTATAATATGAAATGGTAAACATCCTATGTAATGATGAGTAAGGAATATTTAATAGTGAATGGATAGTTACCCATGAGTAACTTGTATACAAAATTTTTAACTCCTTACATTTCCATGTGAAATTATTGGTGTATGTTACAAGTGGTATCAGAGCTAAAGGTTGCAACACTGGTGCCTTTGTGATTTGTTAAGAAAAAATAAATTGAGGTATGTTATAAACTGATTCTAAAGAGATCCGAGATGAAGTGCGCATCTGTGAATGAAGGCATCGCATCTCTAAATCCAGGTTGAACAAGGAGTTTCAAGAGATAAGTATTATGATATTTCTTTTCTTGAAACAATAGTTATTGCATTTATGGGAAATAGAATGCGTACAAAGTAAATAGCAATGAGGTTAGAATTTCTTTAAAAAGGATATATCTTTTCCATGTACATAAAGACAAACTTACAATGTAAGTTCTTGAAAATATTTCTATTATGTTAATGTTTTAGAAATATATTATTCCTAGAGATATACCATGGTAAAAAACCAAACCACTATGCTAGTTTTGTTGAGAACCCATGTGAGTTCTTGCAAAGATTACTAGTATGTATCTTTAAAGGTGTGAGCAGTAGTAAAACATAAATAAGTAAACTTGCTTGCTTTTATATATATCTTATTTAAGAAAAGATAGGAATCTTGTTTTCTTTTAAAAGGGATTTCGTACAGGTGTGTTAAATGACAAGGAATCCAAGTTCTTTTCTTGAAAATAAATATAGGCTAAAGAGAATAACCTCTTGAATATACTACATTTCTAGATGAATTACATGTACAAAAACTAAAGTAATGTTTTGGTTTCCTTGAAATATATACATGGCTAATGTGGGTGTAATATTTCGAGAATAAGGCATGTATTCTTATGTTTTACTCTATTAGTTTTATGGAAAATAAAACCATGTTTTGCATGCCTATTATGTTATATGTCCTCGAAGAGGAATCATGAGTTTGCCTACTCGATTATGTTAAATACTCTGTTGGGAAATTAAGATTAGAATATTTATGCATTGTATGCATAGGAACTACAACGAATGTGTTAGCTTTATTATATTTGTATGCTCCAAAGGCAAAAGTTGAAGTAGTGGGTCTTTTGTAAAAGTTTAAGTAAAGCGAATTCACATTGTATCATTTTCCATTAAAGGAATTTATTAACAGATATAATGATTTTTCTTGTACGAATGTGTGCGTGTGTGAAAAATGTCATAATAATGTGGGAGTTATTTGACATGAATTGAAAATTAGTTACTCACACTAATGTAGAGATGTTAGAAGAAAGCATGTTGTGAAATTGTATTCACATCTCATATATGCACATGAATAGGTGTTAAATGATCACTCAAAGATTGATTATTTATTGATTAAGGCTTTATCTAATCATGCTATAAAATCTTGTCGATACTGCTAAAAGAAAACATTGTTGTAGAGGAGAAATGTGAATTCCCTGATGGGGATGAGTATTACAGTAGGGAGAGAAGTTCTTCAAATGAAATAAAAATAAGTATTTTATTTTATTTTATTTTAAGAAGTCTATGCACATGCATGTTGATTTCCTTTAAAAATGAATTGTTATATACATGGAATTGCATGAGATTAGCTTCCATTTAAGAAAATTCTTAAAAAAGTACATGCTATTATGATATACTTTTTCCGGATAAGAATATGCATATGAGATTAATATGTGTATTATGCTTTATTTATTTAGGAAAGAAAGTATAAAAATCATGAAATAAAAATAGTTACCTTTCATTTGAGTTTGAAAAGAAGTAGTTGTTTTTGCATGCAATAAAATTTCTAAGGTTACCATGCACTACTTTAAAAAGGTAAATGTGTATAGTGATGGTGTGTGAAACTAATGCATGAATGAAAAATATCAGGAAAGTCCTTATATAAGATGATAGAGTGTTAAAATTAAATTCAATAAAGCCTCTTAATGGGTCAAGTTGTGAGACTTGACTATAATGACTAGCTGACTGACTAGTTTTTGCATGAGTCGTCATGAATGTATTAAAATTATTAATAGCATTGATTAGTTATGAATGAATAACTAATGAAATTTATATGCACGAATCAATTTTGACTAAATCTATTTGAAAGTTGTGAACAAGTGATTATGATAATTACTTCGTTTGTGAGTCAGTTGGAACAGAACATTATGGGAATTGGAAATGTTTGCACTCATACCCTAATCGTTATTGACACATACGCATTAATGAATATTTGTATATAATTTTATGCATGACGAAATTTTATGCATGACAAAATTTTATGCAGGAACTTAAAATGATTGCATAAGATAATATGTGCTTGAGAAATGCATATTTACGATTAGCATTGTTTCTTATAATAAGCATGGGTAGCTTAATGGAAACAGAAAATCTGTGAAAATAAAACATTGCAAACATTGCAATGTTAAAGTATCATTTTTTAATGTGCATGCTTTTGTTAATTCAGAAATAATAATGTACAACACATGTATATTACTTCCAGGGGGGGAAGTTGTGACAACTTCATTAAAGTTAACTAATATTAACTAGTTAAAGACAATTTGTTTAATTTTCTTTTATCTGGAAAGAAAAACTTAAATCATCATTGTTGATAAAGAAAATTATTTAATTTTCTAAAATTAATTAATGAAGAGAAAATCTTTTAAGCTGATGGTAAAAATGTTTCCAAGAATAGGAAGTGGTTGGGGACAGTTGGAAAGATAGTTACCTACTCCTCTGAGGATAAAGCTGAATCCCAGAGGAGGAGTAGGCATTCTGTGAAATTGGTAAAGGGGGAGTATTTTCTAGAGCTGGTTGGGACCAGTTGAAAATAACTTACAACAACCCTTGTAAAACCAGAATTTCTAAGTGTGAGTGGATTGGCCATCCAAAGGTCATAGAAGAAAGATCCACTGTTAACCCGTGGCACCGTCCAGATTCTGGAGCTAGGGGAAAGTGGAGGACGTAATAGCCTCCCTTGATGGTTGGGAGGACCACAACTTGAAAGACTAAATTTCCAGATAAGTATAAAGACTTTTTAGTGTGGAAATATTGAGTATCTAGATGTGAAAAATGACACGATCCTATGGATTAGGAGGAGCATTTTGTTTACCATTGTGGTTCTCATACTGGAACAAGTTAAGTAAAAAGTTATGTGTTGTATTAAAATGAAGTTTTATAAGATTGTGTAAATATCCTATGTAGATATTAAGAGAGACGGAGCTTAGCGCTCGGAAAATGAATTACTGAATGTATAAGTTCATTTATATTATTACTAATTTGTTTGAATGTCTTAGCAGATGCTAAGATATGCCTATGGTGCATGGATTGACCATTGGTATGATCAGAGAGCTAGGTGCTCTCTGAGTACTTTTTGAAGTGCTGTGTGGATGTCTTTAGCAGGAGCTAAGACGATGTGCACGAGATGTATTGATTAGAGAGTTGGTGCTCTCTGAGTACTTGTGGAAGTACTTTGATTAAAACATCTCTTGATATTGCAATAATGTTTGATAGTTGCAAGTATTTTCATTTCATTGAAACTATGTGATTAATGTGATTGAATTGTTAGTCGTACATTACAGGCTCTTTCTGGAAAGTGTTGATGGGTGTTCAACCATTCTCAGAGAGCTTGTGTAATATCCATCATTCTTCCAATAGTAATTGGTAAATAATCGTAAGTTCGTGTAGATATTTTTCTATATTTTTATGAATTGAATACCGAGGACGGTGTTCTCTTAAGGGGGGGAGTATGTAACAGGCCTCTCATGTGAATTCAAATGGTAAATATTTTTTTTTACCAAAACAGTTGTATCAAGAAAATCAAGAATCAATTAATGTAAAACGGATTCCCGAATGGGTATTCATTCTTTATGGGAGTATTTTTCATCGTTGGTAGAAAAAGAGAGTTGGAATATTTGATTTGTGTCACTAGAGGGAATTACTGTGCGTTATATTTACTCTCTTTTACTCATCAAAGTGATATATTAATACTTCAACATATGTTCTGCCTCCACCATATGCAAGAGAAATTTAGCAAATTGCAGACGAAAGTATTCTCGGGGTTCGATTTTTCTACCCTTAATTATTCAGTGCAGAATTGATGCACAACCCTTTGCACCTCTAAATATGTCATTCCTTTAATATTTCATATCTATTGCATTGACGACTTACCACGCGCAAAGAGATCATCCAGGACTAGATCATCAATTCATGTGGACCCAATCGGAGGCTAAACGAGTTCTGCGTTGATTGTAGAAACTTTAAAAGTAGGCAGTTGGTACAAGAAGCCAATACAATCATGAAAGATTCTCAAAATTTCAATGTAGACAATGTAGAAATAGGCCGCTTCCTTATGTAGAATGGAGCAATCAAATTTCTCCAAGCAAGAACTGAAGTTTGCTACCCTGGTTATTCTTCAAGGAAAAAGATAAGTAAGGCCTTTTTGTTTATTTCTAGTTTCGATTATTTTTAAAATATTTTCCATGCTTATATGGAAAGAAATATATAAATATTTATATAATATTGTATATGCAAGAAAATAAAAGATGCATGGTTTGGATTTTCTTGAATAGATTAAAGAGGATAGCTCTTTAGAAGATGCATGTTCTTTATTTTAAAAGAGATTTTCTTGAATAGATTAAAGAGGGTAACTCTTTAATATAAATATTTATACAATATTGTATAAGCAAGAAAATAGAAGATGCATGATCTTTATTTTAAAAGGGATTTTGTACTCATTTAGTTTAGGAAATGAGAGAAAATCCAAGGTATTTACTTGAGAATGAATATAGATTAAAGAGAGTAACTCTTGAAATATTTTCATGTGTAGGGAAGAAGGAAAGAAAAGAGTTTCTCACATTAATATTCTTGAAGAGTTTTGTGAATTTATACATTAACCATGTTTGTAAATAA
Source organism: Pinus albicaulis (assembly GCA_034641835.2). Classification (NCBI taxonomy): domain Eukaryota; kingdom Viridiplantae; phylum Streptophyta; class Pinopsida; order Pinales; family Pinaceae; genus Pinus; species Pinus albicaulis. The sequence goes on along the minus strand of CM076579.1, from coordinate 1,545,471,180 downwards.
TAGTTATTTCATAAATCCATGGATAGTTTACCATGGTATTGGTAAAGATTAATGAATTAATAAATCCATGGATAGTTTCATATATACAAGAATAGTTTACCATGGTATTGGTAGAGATTAATGAATTAATAAATCCATGGATAGTTTCATAAATCCATGCATAGTTTACGATGGTATTGGTAAAGAAATGTTGAGCTATCTTAATATTGAGGAGAATATGTGAGTACCTTTATGATATCAAACTAATATGTTAGTTTATGTTAGTTCCTTTGGAATAAGGTCATGCATAGGCATGCAATATATGTATTAACTTTCATTGGAAATAATATACATGTTTGTTGGTGGGAAAGGTAGCATGTTGTGTTAAACTACATTGGAAATGATTGTTAGTATAATCTTTGAAAAAGGAGACATGTATTTGTATGCTTAATTGCATAGTTTTACAGAAAAGAAAACATATGTTTACATGCTCACTTGTCTTGAGATTTCCTTTGGGAAGACTCGTGAAGGAAGCTATGTGTTTCGTTGTGTAAGCACTCCTTTGGGGAGACTCTTTGGAATCTATATGCATTTGCATGCATGGAAGCAACATTTATTATGTTATCTTGCATTTCGTGCACTAAAAGTAATAGCTCTAGGGTTAGCTATTTGGACTAAATTATGTAAATTTCATGCACGAATATCGTAACTAACTTATCCGTTTATTTTAAATATATGCTGGGGAGATGTAGCTATTGTCTTGCAGGAATTTGTGCTTATGTGATGGAAACATTAGTTAATGTGATGACTTATAACTAGCACATATGAGGTATGTGTTGTTAAACGAAGAATGTCAAGGTAATTTACTTGCATGTCATGAATATACATGAGTAGATGGAGAAACTACTATAGTATAGATATATGGACTGATTTATTATACTTTATGAATCTTGACATCAATGTATGTTGAAGGTAACATTAGCAAGGTATGATGGTGATATGTATAAAGGAAATACTATGCTTAACTTGGTGGCAGGTAAATGATTATGGTTCATGCAGATGAGTGCGAAGTACCGAATGATCCAGTGTATGATGGACCATTGTAGGTACATCCATGCCATCAAGAAATGAAGATATGAAGACCAGAGGGTAAATGGTATCATATTTATTGTAATGACTTTAAGCTAGATATTTGTATATTTCCTTGTAAGATTTATAAGCAATGGTTAAGGGATGGTCTCCCTTATAAGCCATTGAGTGAGGTTTGACCACCCTCATGAGCGTTTAATAATAAAATTAAACGTTTGTTGGTTTTCACCCTACGGGGTTTCCACGGTATATTGGTGTTCAATGATTTGATTGTTTATTGTGTCAAGTTGATGATGTTGATTCCTTTCTTGTTATGATGTTCATAATGGAAAGTATGTGATGACTATATGAGTAATGAAATGAATGGAAGGTAACATCATACAATATTATGTTGATGTACTGTAATGGAGGTTGTTAATGGTTAATGAGCATTACAATTCTTAATCTAAGGTTATAATATGAAATGGTAAACATCCTATGTAATGATGAGTAAGGAATATTTAATAGTGAATGGATAGTTACCCATGAGTAACTTGTATACAAATTTTTTTAACTCCTTACATTTGGGCGGAAACGTGAAGCTGGGTTACACTTTTGTGAGAATCGGGGGTCGAAATTTTTTTTTCGTCAATAGTTCGGCCGAACATTTTCCAAAGTTCGGTCAAACTCTGTAATAGTTCGGTCGAACTTTCTTAGAAATTTTGGCCGAACTCGTGATTCTGTTTAGATTGACGGCACACTGACGGCGCGGGAAAACAAAATTTCTGCCGGAGATGGGAAAACTGACAACAAAAGTTCGGCCGAACTTCCAAAAAAAATTTGGCCAAACTATGAGTTCGGCTGAAATTTTACTTTTAAAATAGTTTGGCCAAACTATTTTCTATAAATAAATCGCCCGTGAATTTGGTTTGTTTACTGGTTTCATTATTCGCGGGAATTTGTGTCACTGTCGCTGCTGCTCCCGTCCACGTTGTTGCTACTCCCATCCGCGCTGTTGCTCCTCCCGTCGGCGTTGTTGCTCCTTTCATACAGGTATGTTCGACCTTAGTTCTGTCTTTTTTAACCGATACTTTAGTTCTGTTGCTCCTTTCATCCGGTATGTTCGACCTTAGTTCTGTGGATGTAATAATTTATCAGTAACAATCATTTGCCATGTGCTCATCATTGTATTATAAATTGTGAGGGTTACAGAAGAAAACCATTTTTTAATGTTCGTGATTTACTTGTATGAGTATTCAATTACATTTAATTCGAAGTTTTAAAAATGTTCAACCACTTAATGGATTCTAATCATCCACACCCAAATGCCAACTAATATGGGTTGGACTTTGGCTTTGACATGACTGAATTCCTTATACACAGACAAGTAACTGGTAGATTGTATATTTTGCATGAAACAACACCTAAATATTTTGTGTGACGTTCAATACTGTTAATGTCCATCCCCGGGGCTGGGACTAGAGCCCAACTTGCTCTTATGACTCCTTTTTAGCTGCATGTGATCCTCTGTATGGCTGTGATCGGATTCGGTGTTCTTGTGAGATTTTGGTCGGATTATCTGCATGTGACCGACCCCAGGGCTATCACTGGATGTGGAAAGCCGCCTTTCAGTCACTATGAAAATTATATTAAGACTATGTCTTGATGGTGTTTTTGTGCCCTTCCGTAGTAAATTGAATTCGCCATCAGCCTTGTTTGATATCGAAAATTCAATTTTCTTCATTCTTTGATCACTTGGGCCTAGACGATAACCTGGTGTTCTCGGTATACGTGCACAAAGAGTTAACAAAAGGGCTGAAATGAAAACTGTAGAATCATTTCACCTTTTGCTGGTTTTATGACTATATTAGAAAATAGAAATGACATAATGAACCCAAATTTCATGACAGGTTGTATTATAAGAAGTTTACATAAACCAACCAGTGATTCACATGACTATCATAGAAAATAGAAATAACATAATGAACTCAAATTTCTTGACAGCTTATATTATAAGCAGTTTACATAAGCCAATGAGTGATTCACATGACAATCATAGAAAATAGAAATGAAAGAATGAACGCGAATTTCATGACAGATTATATTATAAGCAGTTTACATAAATGCACCATTGATTCACAAATATCTATTCTCTTTATTTAATATATTAACTGTACCCTCTGAAAACATAACAATAATAGTAATACTACACACCATTGAGTTAAACATGAAAAATAGATACTAAGTACAAACATACTCAATGATATCATTACAACCTTTTTATGGTCATTAAATTCTATAATCACAACCAATCTGAAATTGTTTAGTTCTGTGGTTTTTAACCGATATTTTAGTTCTGTTATGTTCGAACTTAATTCTGTGGTTTTTAACTGATACTTTAGTTTTGCGGTTTTTAACCGATACTGTAGTTCTGTTATAAATACGTCTTTCTATATTCCAAACTTTATACCTTAGCTGAAATCACATATATCTGCATCTTCTTTCAGGCATTTTGTAATCTTCCTTAGACTATCTGCAATCTGCATACTTAATTTAGAAAAGCTACTCTCAACATAAAACAGGAAACTAATGTAGAAAAGATGCAAAACCGAAATTGCATAGGCCCAAAGTAATGTCATTTAGCGTATGAAGTTTTAAATTGTTTTTATTATTTTTATTATGTGTTGGATGTGATTTTGATTGAAAATGTTTCTTTTTTATTTATTAATTAAAAAAATTTATTAGAAAAATTATTGCTTTAAGCCTTAGAATTTACAGTCAAAATTAGAAAATGTATTTTTATCTAAACTATTTATGAAAAGTTTAATATTGTTTGATCTTCTCTACCATGTCCTTTTTACATATATCTAGAATAATATTATTTGTACAGTTTTTGGTTTTTTGTAACATTTACTACCATAATCAAAATCTATAGAAATAATAATCTAACATTATAATATCTTGAAATGGAGCTAGCCAACTCAAATATAGTCTTGCAAATCCATGGCTAAGTTAGATGAGGAGGCTATGTATTACATATGGTCTTGAATGAGCATTTGGACTCTTTAGATATATATCTAAAGAGTCCAAGAGCTCATTCAAGACCATACGTAATACATAGCCTCCTCATCTAATATATAAAACTTTAATCCATGTGCTTAACCTTAACATTGACACAAATGGAATACAATTTTACTCACTGCTTTATGATAGAAAAATATGCGGATGAATATTGCCCACATATTCGAAGTCATATAGTGTATGAAGTTTAAATTGTTTTTATTGTTTTTATTATGTGTTGGATGTGATTTTGATTGAAAATATTTTTTTTATTTATTAATTCAAAAAAATTATTAGAAAAATTATTGCTTTAAGCATTAGAATTTACAATCAAAATTAGAAAATGTATTTTTATCTAAACTATTTATGAAAAGTTTAATATTGTTTGATCTTCTCTACCATGTCCTTTTTACATATTCAGAATAAATATTATTTTGTGCGCTGTTTATTAAAATATTCTTACCACTTATAATCAAAATCTATATAAAATAATAATCTAAACATTACAATATCTTGAAATGGAGCTAGCTAACTCAAATATAGTATTAAAATCTCTGTTGTTAGATGAGGAGGTTATGTATTGTCTTGAATGACACTTGGACTCTCTTAGATATATATCTAAAGAGTCCAAAAGCTCATTCAAGACCATATGTAATACATAGCCTCCTCATGCACAATATATAGCAACTGAATCATGTGCTTAACCTTAACATTGACACAAATGGAATACAATTTTATCACATCAGCTTTGCTATAGGAAAAATATGCAAGGAATATTTCCATATACTCAAGTCAAAAGGATAGATTGGTGCAAGGGATGCTTTTTTCGACTAAAAGATAAATTAAAGAAGCATGACATATTAGTAATGCAAATTAGATATGCGTACCAATTATGTTCATATAACACAACAAATAGATGATTCAATACAAATGTCACATAGAAGTCATATTTATCTCATGGGCCTTCAACTTAAATTATATATCTAGCATTACATTAAGATATAGGAGATAAATCGAAGAAGCATTTGAATGTAAATTAAACATGTGTAATAATTATGTCCTTTAGTTCAATAAATAGATAATAATTTGCAAATTCCATATCTAAGCTATATTTCATCTAAGTAGCTTTCAATTTAAACTTATATCTAATGTTAAATTATATAAAAGAATAACAATAATCCAAACTTCAAAATAATATTTAGAACTTTAGTATAAAATGTGACATATAATTTTCCTGCGTGGAAAAACACAGTTACCGAGAGTTCAAAACTCATGCATTTGAATAGAAAGTGCGTATACGAATGAGCAAGTATATTTTTTCTAGAAATGAGGAAGTGAAGGTTGATAGAGAGCCACACAAAATTGAAAATTCATACCTTAACAAAATTGTTAGATCCTTTTAAAGAAAACATGTCATATAATCAACTTTCATCGAAATATATGATAAACTCAACCCAATTTTATGAAAAATAGTATACCATTTTTTACATTTCACATAATAAAAATAGATAAATATTACTTAAGTATTGTTATAAAGATTTAACTACCCATAGAGAGATGGCCAAGTGATTGAGACAAGGCATCATCACAATAAAAAACCAAGTACAAATTGTAGTAATCCTAGAATCATGCTTTACATAAGGTAAAATTGGGGAACTCATGACTTGTACTATAGATAAAAAACATTTACCCTTACCAAAAAATATGTGATAAAATTTGACAAACTACATAAGTTTAAGCTTAAGGGGATATAATCCTTCTTGCCTTCCATATAGATAATGAAAATGATTGTTTCAAGTCTCATGTTGCTTGTCATGTTGCTTTATAAACCTTGATTGGAAAGAAAAATAGGAGGGCATAAATGTAAGAAATATAAAACATAATGAAACACAACGTAAGAAATAGAGAACATAATGAAACACACACATACATATCTCTAGACAATCAACACAATTATTTTTCTAGGAAATCCTTATGGGAGACAAGCAACCCTAAAAAGTAATGATGCTCTAGACTCCTTTTTCCCTAGGAAATCCTTATGGGAGAAAAACAACACTAAAATGTAAACATGCTCTACTCTCTCTTTTCTGGTATGGAAAATATGTTTAAGGTAGTCTCTCTAGAGTTAGCTAAGACTTTTGGCGTGTAAGGTTGCTATAAAAACTTAACTTCGTACATTTTTCTCTCTGACTTCACACTCCTAGTTGTATTTTCAACTATGGAACAAAACACAATAACACAAAATGGAACTCTTATTCCTCCTAGTGGCCAAGTATTTAACATAGCATGATAGCCATCTAGGTGTAAGATTTGACTCCGTCAACCATTAACGAGGTTTGTGATTTTAGACCTTTTAGAGTCTTGTTTAAATTCCACATGTAGCTAGCTTGCTATGCATGAGTAATGGGGCTAAAATGTCATTCTCTCGTACCATGGTGGTCAACATGATATAGGTCAACTTACTAAAGGCATAAATTTTGAATGAAGTTCATTTGATGTTTTTCTTTCACCATTGGATATATGTCTTTAAGTGTAGAATAATGGTCAAGATTTTGGCACAAGGAATAATCGTTTGACCCCCAAAAATGTCATTTAATACCTCAAAATGACTCCAAAAGGTTTTAGATCCCAATTCTCCACCCACCATTAAAATTACCCTACAAGTTGATTCTTTCAGTTTTTTCACTCTATAAGCATCAAAATATATGACAAATAATATAATTATCCAATCTAGATCATTATTTAATATTTTGTTAAAATTATGAGTAAGATATACATCATGGAATTTAACTAAATAGTGTTAATTCATTGAACACCCTTGTACATTCCTTGTTGATACTTTGAAAGTAATATGTTTTGAAAAATAATGTTGAATCTTTAATTAAACTGAGAGGGGGGGGGGGGTGAATCAATTTAATACATACATAAGCCTTTTTAAAATTTTCACCAAACTTATTTACAGCTTAATATGTGAACAGTCTTAAAATGTTGCAGCCATTATTAAATTAGTGTGACACCATACTTATGTTGAGAGCAACAAACAATTAAGCAAATTGAAAGAATCACATCAACACATAAGAAACACACATAGAGACAGCAGATGTAAATGGAAACCCATAAAGGGAGAAAACCACATATTATTATTGTTGTGATGCAAAGGCAAGCTCTAACTCCCTCTCACCACTGTTTTTCTATAGGCACCAACCTACAGGAGGCTCTAACCTCAATTCTGCAAGTTACAACTTGCAAGGAAGCACCAACACCCTTCAATTTTCTGCAGGCACCAACCTACAGGAGGCTCCAACCTCAGTCAGCTACAACTGACAGCTATCAAGCTGCAACTTGATAGGGAAGCTCCAGCTTCCTCAATTTATCAAACTAAATGTTTGCTGATTTACCTCAGATATCAGCTCTGTTATGTAGCTTCTCTTTATGCTCTTCTTTTCTTAATCTTCTCTGCCTCACACTTCTATACTCTGCCTTCTCTATATTTACTCTCTCTAACTTCTCTTATGCATATCCAGTTGATATTATTTATAGAGTTCCTCACATGACTGTTTGTATTTCAATAGGAATTTGGAGTGAACAGTCATGACTCTTTGGCTTCTGTCTTCTCATTCCTTTTATCTGCTCATTCAGAAAAATGTAACTGTAGGAGCTTATTTTAATATTACAATGGGATATTTTCTCTCTTCCGGGGACTTGCCAATGCATCACAGACAAGAAAAATCAATTAAAAAATTTATAATCAAATTACAATGAGAACTCCAGCTCAACTCATTTAGTCTTTTGGCTCACTGCGCATTTGTCTTTTCTTTGACTGTGTCTGTCTTTTCTGTGACTGTGTTTTATCTCTTTTCAACTCTATTTGTTCGTCTGTCCTCTGCTGTGGTGTAACTACTGCATACATGTAACTGTGCTTTTTATATCAGTGCATTTTGTATATCTATGTAACTACTGACTTTAAATCTAGCCAAATTCCAACGCTTTTCATACAGCAAGTGTCTTGTTGATGTGGTGAGTTCCACAAGTGGAACATACATACACCACGGCCTTTGTTTTATGGCCCAATATGATTGCACACATTGCAATTGTATTATATTAATAATCGCCCTCCACCTTAAGCCGAGGCCCGTGGGTCCACAGACCATGCGGCACTTTTCAATACAAATTTCCTTTTTAATACAACTTTAATCAACTCTCGATGTAATAAAAAAACTATTTAAACATGTAAAATCCCTTTCGGGCCCACCTGCCATGTTATCTGATGTGATATAATACTCCTCTAATTCTTCCGATTGCGATTGATCGCAATCACAACTTTTAGTTGCAAGTCCCGCTACCCTGCTTTCACTCTGATGCGATTGACTTGATGCGATGCGATTACTCCGATTGCGATCAATCTCAGTCGCAACTTGTAGTTGCAAGTCCCACTGCCCTGCTTTCATTCCAATGAGATTGACCACTGTTAAGTGCATTTTTTCAATGCGATTGGAATTAGAACTCAAACACATATTAAACATGATTTATAGACCCATCGGGTCCGGAACTCAATCGCAATTTCAATCCTTTATTGTCATGCTTCGATGTCCTGCTCCTTCTCCGATGTGATTAGGCACTGTTCACTCAATTTTTCCGATGTGATGAAGGATTTTCTTTGACGCGGAACTTAAGCCTGTATAAATCATAGCTTATAAGTCTATCGGGTCTGAACTTCAATCGCAATCGCAACTTCCTGTTTGCATATTCCGCTGCTTTGTTTTTCTCCGATGTGATTTGGTCCCACCTTATGGTACTTTGGTTATTTGTTTATCATGAAGCACTCCACTTATAAATATATATATTTATGCTTTGAACCTTTGTTTGTATGATCCAGACTTCATCGCAATCGCAATTTCTTTGTTTATATATGTTCCGACACATATCCATTATGTTTTATAAACCCATCGAGTCTGGGCTTCATCGCAATCACAATTTTCTGTTTATATGTTCCGTTGCCCTTATAATATCCGATGCGATTAGACTGATCTGATGCGATTATTCCAGACTTAAAATACATTTGAATCATAATTCATACACCCATCAGGTCTAGAACTCAATCAGAACTCTTGTCGATATGTTCTGCTACCAATCCTTTCTCCGATGCGATTGTAAAGGGTCCCACCTTATGATACTTTTGTTCTGATAATAAAGCGCTCCATATAGTTTAATATATATGATTTGGACCTTTGTGCATAAGGCACAATATATGTAATGCGCTGCATATATACTCCAGCATGGGTAACGATTCCCGGAATGAGATTTATATATATATATATATACTTTGTTGCTCCAATCTTTAGTGTATCTTCCAGCGGGGGAGGTGATTCTCGGAATTTGTTTGTATATATATATATATAATTTCCGCTTTGGGTTATACGATTCCCGGAATTGTGTTTATGTATCCTTCAGCTGGGGTAGCGAATCTCAGAATTAAAAATGGCTTTGCCTCTGCTTGTGATAACGGCTTTGCCTCTGATAACAACTCTGCCTTTGCTGTGATAACGGCTCTGCCTCTGTATTCACTACCTCTGCCTCTGCCTTTGCCTTAGCTGCTTCTGCTACTCGACCTCTGCCTCTGCCTTCGCTGTACATATTACCTGCTTCTGTTCTTTGCCTATCTTTGCATCTGCTGCCTTCTTTTCTTGTCTCTGTCTTTGCTGCCTCCATTGCCATCAATGACAATATTTCCAACAGTCTCCCCCCTTTGGCATTGATGGCAATACGCTTTCTCTGTGGCAATACAATTTATCTGTTTGCCTACTCTTCCTCCTGTTGCTTGCTCTTCCTCCCCCTTTGACATCAATGGCAAGGGGTTTGAATTCTTAGTGTAGCTTCTATTCTTTGATCCTGTGATTTTATCCTTTTTCAATATTTCGTGCATTTCCTCTCCCTGAAATTTTCTGACTTTGTACGCTGCTTCTTCAAACTTCGGATTAGATTTACGTCAGGTTCACTACTCTTCCGTGTTTGGTTCACGTCTGGTTCACCACTCTTCCACTGCACCACTGAAATTTTCGCCTTTTTATTGATTCTTTTATGCTGAATGTATTCTTGCCATAATCCTTTTGATTCTGAGGACCTGTTTTCATGCTTCCCTTGCTGGTTGATCTCCCCCTGAGAATGATATTTTCATTTCTATTCTCCCCTTGAAACTGTGCTTTCTCTTCATATTAGAGAGTAGCACCTACAGATACTACCCCTAGTCTGTCTCTCAAATATTCAAATAGTTCTCTAGCAAGTGGTTTGGTAAATATATCTGCTATCTATTCTTTTGTTGGCACATACTCCAGTTTTACTATCTTCTGAGCCACTTGTTCTCGAAGAAAATTGTTTGGTCTCAACCTAGTCTCCTAAATTGAGTTCATTTATTTGTCAACCAGGGTTGGTAAACTGCTGAAGTGAAGTGCACTGTATGTGCCTAGGTGTTTGTCTCTTAATGCGTTGTGTTTAGTGTTTTATGATGTTTTTGATCTTTTGGTGGTTTTATGTTCACAAGGAAAATGACTAGAAAGCTAGTGGAAAGAAGCTATTAAAAACAGAGTGAAGCCTAATTGGTTGATGACAAATGACAAATGCAAAGGAAAATACTGAAACAGAATCAAACCTAAACTATGACTAAGCAGAATACCAAGCTTGATAATGAATTCTAGAAAATGAATCAAAACATAAACCTAACTTGTCCAATTTTTTTATCAAATGTATTTTGAAAGAGATTGAGAAATGGTCAGCTAAGTATACAAATTATCCTAACTAAACAACTAAACAATCAGCTTATAATGAGACAACATTTTATCCATGATTAAAGATTTGTGGAAACATGTTTGGAGAAAAATATTGTTGACATCATAAGATCTTCTACTCTAAGACTAGCTCCTAACTCTATTCTTCAATTTAGTTTGACACCTTTACACTTCACTCAAAGGTTATAGATTTTTTAGAATAGTCTTTTGAGGAAAGGTTTGTTTGTGAGATGATAAAGGAAGTTGCAAAAGTACCTCAGGCCTTGGAATGATACTGTCTTCTGTTCATATGGTTATGAATCAATTATAGATTTGGAACATGAAGAGGTTTTGTAAATAATGAAGGCTGTTTGGTTAAGTTTAACAACTGAAGTAATCTAATATGCAGTGGATGACAACTAAATGTGGAGTGAAAATGCAATGAGTTAAGCTAAAACTGAACTTAAGATGTCACTAGTCTAAAACAATGCTGAACTAACAAGCCATTATCAAACTCAAACAAAATAATAGAGCATGAGTTAAATGCAATTAGACTCCGGAGTATCCTAACTAAGTTATCATGCATTAATCTATGGGATTATACAGTCTGTTTTGTCCATCATGATTGGTATTTTGGAAGAGCTTCTTAGAACAATCCTGGCTGTACAATTCAGTGCAAATACAAACATAATGACTGAAAGCAATTTAAAAACTAAGATATCACAGCTGTCTCCTACCCATCATTATGATATTTTTGAAGAGCGTTTTAAGAGCACGGTCAGCTATGTTACTTAGTGAAAAACAAACAACTGAAACATTCATTATCAAAGCCATGCCTTAGACATCATAAGGATTTTTTGGAAGAGTTTCTTCTTTTAGAAGAGTTTGCATAGTATAAGTTCAACTGTGATAGTGAATCAAAAGAAATTACAATTAAATCCTACAACACTATAGTAATTTCCCATTCATTATCATGATCTTTTGGAAGAGTTTCTTCTTTTGGAAGAGTTCTTAGAACAAGTATAACTGTAGTGGCTAATGAAATTAACTATGAACTCAAAATCTAAAAGTGTAAAAACAACTAAGATACGTATCTAAATTACAAAATTAAAACCGTGCACGAGGCAGGGGCCCTCTACCACCAGACGGAATCTAACTCCAAATAAAATCAACGCTTTCAAAAAAATACTGTCTTCTTCATTAAAGGAGAAATAACTTGAACAGAGCAATCTGCGTCTTCAAAAATGTAGCATAAAATCTAAGCAAAATCTAGAGAAAAATCTAGCCTATCTCTCGGTTTCCCAAGTGTTTTTATAACAATTTTACATAACAAGACTTGCAACAATTCGAGGATCATTGTCTTTCCTTATCGAAATCATACTAGGACTCTTAAAGTGGCAGCGTAAAAAGGAAAAGGACATCTGGACTAAGACAGTCCTATTAGAAATCTACTTCCTTAAATGAGTTCCCACGTACCAAAACCATATCCAGAATTCGGTTTTTCCTTCATGGTGAGCAACGAACAATGTAGACATGACGTGGAATATACCCATATGTGGTTTTTCTTGAAAGGACACCTGGAACATGCCTGAACGTGAAGACAGCTGCAGAATTGCCGGTTAGCTACGGAATGTCTGCATTCTGCAGCTAGTTCCGGTCAAAATGCATTACAATGACAAAAATCACAAAACTTAGCAAGTTAGTCATGTTAATCATTCTAAAAGTAATTTTAACTAAATTCATTGATCAATTGGGTCTAGGATAACAATGGACAAAGGAAAATGAGGTAAAGTAAGATGAAAGAAAGCACAATCTTGAGGCTCAACATATCCCCACTGCTGACTTCTTGTATGTCCTCATGCAATTTATTCCATAAACTCAGAGGCTTCTGCAAGAACATCTAATCCTCTCCTTCTTCTTTGCCTGGAAGCTAAATATCTTCTGGGTTTTCTGATGACAAGTTTGAACATTAAGTTGGTAAGTGCCCTGATTAGCTTCTTGTTCCTCTTTTTCAATTTTTCATTAGCCTTTTCCACTTTGTCCATTTGTAGAGATAAGGTTGAGTTCATATTGGTTTTGAGTTTCACTTGTTCCTTTAGAATATCATTCTCATTTTTGATGTGTCTATTAAGTATTTCCAGCTCATACCTATCCCTTCTTAACACATCTATTTCGGACAGTGGAGGACTAGGGGTTCTATCTCTACTCTCTGAAGCTTTCCTTTCCAAAGTTTCAACATAGTCATAAACTTCTTGTTGAGCAGGGTCAATTTCAGGGTTTCCTTCATTAAAATCCTCTTCAACATCTTCTTCAATAGATGTTTCCTCATCTTCTATATTTATCACCCCTGTTTGTTTGATCTGAGTTTTCCTTAGTTTCCCCCTGAGTCTATGGCTTCTTCTTGGCTGGGAAGATCCCTCTCCTTTTTCTGTGGCAGATTTTCTGATTACCCTCTCTTTCTTAAGTTGTTTCTTAATTTGAGTCAATTTCTCTGAGATTATTTCCTCACTACTTTCCTGGACTGTTTTGTCAATTTCAATTTTAGAAGCTCTCCATTTTCTGCTTCTCCTTGTAGGTTTTTGTTCAGGTGAGGGCTCTTTTGGCTCTTCAAAATGATTTCTTATCAAGAAATTATCCCAAGTATCATTTGTCTTGGCTAAATGGTGTTCAGTTAAAATCTTAACCAAGCCATGATGGTATAGATTTGTCTCTAAGAATTGAACCCTTCTTTGAACACAAGAAGCCATCTTTTTCAAAATTTGAAGCAAGAAATAGGGAAAATTTAACTCTTCCTCCAGAAAATGCATTATCATTCTAATGTGGTAAAAATAAAATGTGCCATATCTACCTTCAAATGTGATAAATTTTTGCAGAATAAGCAATATATTTATCCATTTATTTTTCAATGCAGAACTTGGAATTCCCTTCTTAAACACAGTGACATCCATACCTGGTGATTTTAGAATTTGCTTCCATGATTCATTATGGAATTCTCTATTTTTGAACCATATCTCTCCATTTCTAAGCAATCCCGTTGCTTCTGCAATGAAAACCTCAGTGACAGTGAATTTAACATCTCCCACTTCAACCTCAGCTCCTCTAAATGACCTTGCAAATGTTTTAGTGACTTCTTTATGGAAGCCATTAAATTTCTCAAGAAATTGTAACCATCCTACCTGTTGCAACATTTCTTTACATTGAGGGTATCCTTCCAGGTATTTTGTACCCATTGGTTCGGTTCTTACAATAAGGCCCATAATTGCTTCTTCAATGTTCAGATTAATAATCTTTCTGCCCACGGAAACAATAACTTCCACCTTCGAATTGATATACCTCTAGTTCTCGGTGACAATGGCTTCAAACTTCGGACTGATATACCTCTGGTTAATAGTGACAATGGCTTCAAACTTCAGACTGATATGCCTCTGGTTGACAGTGACAATGGCTTCAAATTCCACACTGATATATCTCTGTCTCTCGGTGATAATGGCTTCAAATTACACACTGCTATACCTCTGTCTCTCGGTGACAAATGGCTTCAAATTCCACACTGCTATACCTCTGCATTTACAGTGATAATGCTCAATCTCTGCTCACGGTGATAGTGCTTTAATCTATGCTCACAGTGATAGTGGTTTGATATTCAAACTGATATACCCTATGCTCTGCTCACGGTGATAAGGATATCTCTGTTTTGTGGAATGAAATGATGAAGGGCTGGCTACAGAATGGAGTGATGGAAGTAGTTACGGAATGAGTTAATAGAGTGAGTTGGAGAAAACGAATTAATGAGTGAAAAGACTGCGGAGATTTTTACAACGGAAAAGAAAATCATCATTGAATGATTTGGTTGGGTAACGTAAGGAAATCAAACACTTCAGCCTTTTTAACTGCTTAAATGATGGTCGGGTATAGAATTTGAAATGAGAGATTTTTATCCAAAGTTTGTAGAGGGTATATTGGTCATGATCAATAAAAATAATCAAAACAACTTTTTCGAATGATTCATAACTAAAACTATGCTAAACTTTATGATATGCCATTATAATCAAAACTTGTTACCTTTGCTTTTCATTTGCTTTTTGTGGTCTTTGTATTCTTTGTTCTCCTTTGGAAGAGTCTTCATAATCCTTCTTGATTCTTCTTATTCATGGATACACTGGATCATTTTGTTGCAATTCAAATGTCTGTTGATTAGTGCCTTCAGGATTTGTAGCTGTGAAATGACTGTCTGGCTGCAGAAAGTCTGATCAGCTGCAGAATGTCTGTTTAGCTGCAGAATGTACCTGTAGAGCATTTTAATCATGGAATGGAGTGGTTTGGAATATAAGTGAAATGTTATATGGCATGAATGAAGATGGATGATGAGACATGATATGTATGAAGTGGATGATGAAGTGGAATGGATTCAATTTATGAAATGGAGTGGAAGAACATAAGAACTACCCTGCAATCCATGACATGTGTTATTCGTTTGCAGCAAGACATCAAACTTTAAATTTTGACATGGAAATGAGGTAGATGGAGTATGGAATGAGATGAATGAAATATGGAATGAAGTAGAGTATGAATGAATGAATGAAATGGAGTATGGATGGATAAGTGAATGGAATGAAATGAAATGAGATGGATCATAAGTACAATGGATCTGAACTTATGATTTTGTAACAGCTACTTGCAAAAAAAAAATGGAAAAGTTAGAGTGTCAGAGAGACTCTGATTTTCACCCTATCTTTTCTGTATAAACATGCCAATCAATGATTGGTTTTCATGTTTATACTTTTTTTTTTTATTTTTTTTTATTTTTTTATTTTTATTTTTTTTTCAAAGAGAAATGCTTCAGAAAATTTAATCAAGTTGATGAAGAAGAGAGATTCTTCTTCATTAACTTCACATCACTGCTTTCTTGGAACTTCTTGACAAATTCTTCTCTTGAGAGTGGTTTGTGATACAACTTCAATCTATGACCATTCACAAGAAAAGTGACCTCTTCTTCATCTATAGTTCTGATTTTTACTGCCCCATTATCAAAAATTTCAACAATTTCATATGTCCCAAGCCAATGTGTCTGAAATTTACCTTGAAAATCCTTGAATTTTGAATCAAACAAGAGAGCCCAGTCACCTTCTTTGAATTTCTTCTCTTTGATGTACTTGTCATGCCATCTAGTCCTTTTTTGTTGGACTAGACTTGTTTTCTGAACTGCATCTTGTCTGATCTCATCCAATTCATTAATCTGCTCCAATCTATGCTTTTGTGCCTCCGTTAAATCAAGTCCTAGCTGAACTGCCATTTTGAAAGTTTGAATCTGGAACTCTATGGGAAACAAAACTTGCTTTCCATAAACAAGTTCATAAGGAGTATGGCATGTTGTGTTTCTCCATGTAGTTCTATAGGCCCACAAGGCTTCAGGAAGCCTATCTACCCAATCTCTTCTATGTAAATGAACAGTCTTTGTTAGGATTCCTTCAATGACCTTATTAGTAGATTCCACTTGACCATTTGCTTGTGGATGATAAGGAGTAGATTTTCTATGCTTGATTTTGTACCTATCCATCATTTTCTCCACTAGCCTTGATGTAAATTGAGCTCCTTGATCTGTAACAATTTCCCTTGGGACACCAAAACGAGTAAAAATATCCTCAAAAAGAAAAGTAACTACGGATGCTTCATTAGCAACAAGTAATGGCTTGGCTTCTACCCATTTAGTAACATAATCAGTGCAAACTAATATATATCTCTTTTGTCTTGATGGAGGACTAATAGGTCCTACAAAATCCAAAGCCCATTTTTCAAAAGGTTCAATATGTACCTGAGGTTGTAGTGGCATCTCACCTGAAGGAGAAGGTTTCCCTACCCTTTCGCAACTGTCACACCTTTTGACATACTCTTTAGCATCTTTAAACAAGGATGGCCAATAATATCCTAAATTAAGGATCTTATAGGCTATCCTCTTATCAACAAAGTGTCTGCCACAAGGTTCATCATGACATGCTTTGAGAATCTCAGGCATCTCATCTTCATGAACACACCTTCTAATGATCAAATCTGGACCTGTCTTGTACAACTCATTAGCAACCCATGAATATTTTGCACTGTCATAAATGATTTTTCTTTTATCCCTTGCATTCATTATTGAAGGAAATTTTCCTGAAACTAAATAATTAGCAATATCAGCAAACCATGGAGTTTGAGTAGAAATTCAAAAAAGATATTCATCAGGAAATTGATCTTCAACTAGAGTGTCATCTTTGATATTTTGGAGTCTAGATAGGAAATCAGCTATTGTGTTTTGTTTTCCAGGCCTATCTAGAATGGTAATGTTGAATTCTTGTAAGAGCAATAACCATCTTATGACTCTGCCATTAGTAATTGATTTTTTCATTAAGTATCTAATTGCAGAATGATCAGTGTGAACAAAAGTTTCATAGCCTGTTATATAGTGTCTGAATTTTTTTATGGCATGAACAACAGCTAAAAACTCTTTTTCAGTTACAGTATAGTTTAACTCTGCAGGAGTCAAATTTTTACTGGTATAATAGATGGCATAGGGAATCAAATCTTTTTGTCCCAATACTGCTCCTAGAGCTGTATTCGAAGCATCTGTTGAGATATGAAAAGGTAACTTCCGGTTAGGTCCCCTTAATATAGGTGCTTCAGAAATTTTGGTTTTCAGGGTTTCAAAGGCTAACTGGCAATCAGAAGTCCATTTGAATTCACAATCTTTGGTAAGTAATTTGAAGAGTGGAGATGCTATCTTGGTGAAGTTTTCTATAAATCTCCGATAATATCCTATAAATCCTAGAAAACTTCTAACATCTCTTTGACAACTTGGAATAGATAAGTTAGAGATGACTTCAACTTTTGACTCATCAACTCTAATCCCATCCCCTGAAATGTGATGCCCTAAAACAATACCTTCAGTAAACATCATAAAACATTTTTCATGAATAAGTGAAAGGTTTGTTTCTTGACATCTCTTTAAGACTTTTTCCAAGTTTTCTAAAGCTTCTTCAAAAGTGTTTCCATAGACTGTGAAATCATCCATGTATACCTCTACACAATCATGTATTAGATCTGAAAAAATTCCTAATACTGCCCTTTGGAATGTTGCAGGTGCATTGCATAATCCAAATGGCAATACTCGGTAAGCATAGGTACCCCAAGGACAGGTAAATGTGGTTTTATCTTGATCTTCAAGTGCTACTTGAATTTGGTTGTAACCACTAAACCCATCTACGAATGAGAAGTACTTTTTGCCAGCTAATGTATCTAACACTTGATCTATGAAAGGTAAGGGAAAATGGTCTTTAAGAGTAGCTTTGTTTAGTTCTCGGTAGTCAACACATACCCTCCATTTACCATTTTTCTTTGGCACAATTACCAAAGGAGAAACCCACTGACTATCTGAAATGGGATAGATAAAATTGACATTTAACAATTTTTGCAATTCTTCTTTAACAATCTCCCTAAGATTTGGATTCATCCGTCTTTGAGGTTGTCTGATTGGTTTGCAATTTTCCTCTATATAGATGTGATGAGTGCAAGTCTTGGGGCTTATCCCTTTCATGTCAGTGTATTCCCATGCATATGTAGAAGAGTGTCTCTGTAATACTTTGACTAAATTTTCTTGTTGAGATTTCTCTAGGTTCTTATTTATGTTCAAAGTTTTGCCTGGAAAGATCTCACTTGTAGAGCTACCAAATTTATCCATAGAATGAAGAGACATCTGCCTTGATGACAAAAACTCAATATTGGATCCCTCTTGAAATGATTCATGTTTATGTTCTGGAGAGGATTCAAATTTTTCTAGAGTATTCATAATTTGATTATCTTCACTAATTTCTGAAATTGTGAAGAGAGGTTGTAAATCTTCTTCATCCTCTATCCATTGAGTGTCATCTAAATCTGTAATTGTCCTAGCTGGAGGATATAAAGTGAATTTCTTAGTTGAACTACCATCGTAGATATACATACCACCGGATCTACAACTAATAAAAGCATCAGCTGTAGCCAACCAAGGTCTTCCTAATATAACAGGATGGCCTCCTAGATTATTCTTAGGAGTTAGGATCATGAAATCCACAGGGTACTCCCAAGAATCTAGGGACATTGGAATGTCTTCTATTACCCCATCAGGTTTGATCACAGATCTGTCTGCTAATTGTAATAATGTGGGTGTAAAGAGAAGATTAGGAAGTTTCAATTTATCCATGATTTGTCTACTCATGATATTGATTGCTGCTCCTAAATCAATGAGTGTGTTTTGGATTTCAATTCCATTGATGTGAATTTTAACAACTGGATTTCCTGGGTCAAGATAATTTGGAATAGCAATCTTGCCCATCATAATGTCTGCTATTTGTCCTGCCAGTTGAATTTTCTTTGTTTCTCTTATTCTTTTTCTTGTTTTCTTCATACTCAACTCCTTTATTGTTTTGGCTAAAATTGGAATTTCCTTGATGGCTTGTAATAATGGAATTTTAATGCAAAAATTTCTCAGCTCATCTAGGAAATCATAATTAGGCACCATGATTTGTTTTTCTACACCTCTATCAATTTGTAATCTTTCTGGAAAGGGTTTGGGTCTTGAAAGGATGTGTCTTCCTCAAGACTTTTATTCACCCGTAGAGAATCTTCCTCAAAGTTATCTTGTTCTTGTATGATCACAGAAGGTTTCCTCTTTTCAAGTATTCTTCCAGACCTAAGTTGAACATCACTAAGGTCTAGAGGAGTAATTAAATAAGTTGGAAACTGTTGGCCTTCTATCATGTATGTATTCTGAGGATTTTTATTATTGGGGTTTGGTATGGGTTGAGTAGGAAATTGATTTGATTTTTGAGGAAATGGTAATGGGAGTGGTTGATTTTGATGTGGTAGGTTCTGATGATGTTGTTGAGGATTTTGTTGAAAATTTTGTTGAAGATTTTGAGGAAAATTTTGTTGAGGATTTTGAGGATAAAAATGTGGATATGGTGGATAGGATGGTGGATACTGATAATATGGAGAGTATCTTCCATAGGGACTTTGTGTGCCTTGTGCCCAAGATTGAGATTGATTTTGAAATTGGGGCCAAGGTTGCTGCCAAGAATTCCAAGGTGGAGGTTGATTATACATTTGATCATGGAATCCTTGTGTCTGAGGTCCCTGCCAAGGTCTTCTAGATACAAAATTGAGAGACTCTGTGGAATATGTAGGAGTTTCCTCCTGAAAGACAGCTTTGAGACCAGGAAGAGAAGGACAATTCTTGGTCTCATGTTTCTCAGAACAAATGACACAGGTTTCTACAAATTTTACATCCAAAGGACACTCTCTCAAGGCATGTTTCTTTCTACATTTGGGACAAAAGATTGCCAAGGCATCAGATTCAACCTTTTGCTTGTTTTGTATCTTAAGGGTGTCTATTTGTTCACTAAGACTCCCTAAGATGTCATATTTAAAATCATCAAGCATGTGTCCTATTTCTGATCTACTTACTATCCCAGAAGCAGACTTACTTGCCCTTGCAAGAGCAGGATCTCTTGGACCTTTGACAGTTTTAGATTTCCCTCTTGAAATGTTGATACATAACTCAGATATTTCAGGTAATGTGAGCTGTGATATATCTCCTTTTCCCATCATGTTAAGGATATCCAACCATTAATTCCTAATTGTTTTCAACAAAAGAGATTTTAAGGTGTCTTGATCTAGGTTTTCCATTTTTTCTCTTTTGATGTTGTAATGAAATCTCTCCCACAAATCTTCCAAATTTTCATCTTCTTTTTGTAACATCTTAAACACTTCTTCCTTATGATTAACCGGCATGCAATAATCCAAATACCTCTCTAGAAATGCTTGTTTCATGTCTTCCCATGTTCTAATAGAACTGTTGATCAGACTCATAAACCACTTCAATGCTGCTCCTTTCAAGGTTGAAGGGAATAATTTCAGTTTTTGAGCATCTTGTAAGTAGTCATAAGTTCTACACAAAACTTGAAATTCAAATAAGAAGGTTTCAGGATCTTCAGTTTTAAGTCCATAGAAGTTTGGAAGGACAGAGGGTGAAATGTTTTTCATGGTTGTATTGGTTTCTTCATCAATTATAGGGAACCCAAAAGAGCTTCCTATTTCTCTTCTACCTCTTCCTCCATCTGCACCTCTACCTCCTTCTCCTCTACCTCTACCTCTACCTCCAAATAATGTGTGTTCTTCATTAAAGACTCCTCCTCCTCCTTCTTCTGCCATGGTTGACTCTCCTGTGGGAGTGGAAAGGTTTGTGTCCCTAACAGGAGTTTTTAAATCTTCTTCTATGGCAGGTTCAGTGGATGAAGTGGAAGGTTTATCTAATGGAATAGTTGACCTTAGATCTTCTAGAAGTCCAGGATCAGTAAAGGATGGAATGTGGGTCTGAGTTGAAGGTGTACTAGCTCTGGATCTAGGTGAAACAAGTGGTGTTCTAGGAATCAAACTTCTGCTTCTGCTGCTTATGAATCTTCCCATTGAATCTCTTTCTCTATGCATATAATTGTTTTTGGATGCTAAGAAACAAAAGTTACCTAGTTTTCACTTCCCCGGCAACAGCGCCAAAATGTTTGGTCTCAACCTAGTCTCCTAAATTGAGTTCATTTAATTGTCAACCAGGGTTGGTAAACTGCTGAAGTAAAGTGCACTATATGTGCCTAGGTGTTTGTCTCTTAATGCATTGTGTTTAGTGTTTTATGATGTTTTTGATCTTTTGGTGGTTTTATGTTCACAAGGAAAATGACTAAAAAGCTAGTGGAAATAAGCTATTAAAAACAGAGTGAAGCCTAATTAGTTGATGAAAAATGACAAATGCAAAGGCAAATACTGAAACAGAATCAAACCTAAACTATGACTAAGCAGAATAACAAGCTTGATAATGACTTCTAGAAAATGAATCAAAACATAAACCTAACTTGTCCAATTCTTTTATCAAATGTATTTTGAAAGAGATTGAGAAATGGTCAGCTAAGTATACAAATTCTCCTAACTAAACAACTAAACAATCAGCTTATAATGAGACAACATTTTATCCATGATTAAATATTTGCGGAAACATGTTTGGAGAAAAATATTGTTGACATCATAAGATCTTCTACTCTAAGACTAGCTCCTAACTCTATTCTGCAATTTAGTTTAACACCTCTACACTTTACTCAAAGGTTATAGATTTTTTAGAATAGTCTTTTGAGGAAAGGTTTGTTTGTGAGATGATAAAGGAAGTTGCAAAAGTACCTCAGGCCTTGGAATGATACTGTCTTCTGTTCATATGGTTATGAATCAATTATAGATTTGGAACATGAAGAGGTTTTGTAAATAATGAAGGCTGTTTGGTTAAGTTTAACAACTGAAGTAATCTAATATGTAATGGATGACAACTAAATGTGGAGTGAAAATGCAATGAGTTAAGCTAAAACTGAACTTAAGATGTCACTAGTCTAAAACAGTGTTGAACTAACAAGCCATTATCAAACTCAAAACAAAATAACAGAGCATGAGTTAAATGCAATTAGACTCCGGAGTATCCTAACTAAGTTATCATGCATTAATCTATGGGATTATACAGTCTGTTTTGTCCATCATGATTGGTATTTTGGAAGAGATTCATAGAACAATCCTGGCTGTACAATTCAGTGCAAATGCAAACATAAATACTGAAAGAAATTTAAAAACTAAGATATCACAGCTGTCTCCTACCCATCATTATGATATTTTGGAAGAGCGTTTTAAGAGCATGGTCAGCTATGTTACTTAGTGAAAAACAAACAACTGAAACATTCATTACCACAGCCATGCCTTAGACATCATAAGGATTTTTTGGAAGAGTTTCTTCTTTCGGAAGAGTTTGCATAGAATAAGTTCAACTGTGATAGTGAATCAAAAGAAATTACAATTAAATCCTACAACACTATAGTCATTTCCCATTCATTATCATGATCTTTTGGAAGAGTTTCTTCTTTTGGAAGAGTTCTTAGAACAAGTATAACTATAGTGGCTAATGAAATTAACTATGAACTCAAACTTCAAAAGCGTAAAAACAACTAAGATACTTATCTAAATTATGAAAGTAAAACCCTGCAGGAGGCAGGGGCCCTCTACCACCAGACAGAATCTAACTCCAAATCAAATCAACGCTTTCAAAAAAATACTGTCTTCTTCATTAAAGGAGAAATAAATTGAACAGAGCAATCTGCGTCTTCAGAAATGTAGCATAAAATATAAGCAAAATCTAGAGAAAAATCTAGCCTATCTCTCGGTTTCCCAAGTGTTTTTATAACAATTTTACATAACAAGACTTGCAACAATTCGAGGATCATTGTCTTTCCTTATCGAAATCATACTAGGACTCTTAAAGTGGCAGCGTAAAAAGGAAAAGGACATCTGGACTAAGACAGTCCTATTAGAAATCTGCTTCCTTAAATGAGTTCCCACGTACCAAAACCATATCCAGAATTCGGTTTTTCCTTCATGGTGAGCAACAAACAATGTAGACATGACGTGGAATATACCCATATGTGGTTTTTCTTGAGAGGCCACCTGGAACATGCCTGAACGTGAAGATAGCTGTAGAATTTCCGGTTAGCTACGGAATGTCTGCATTCTGCAGCTAGTTCCGGTCAAAATGCATTACAATGACAAAAATCACAAAACTTAGCAAGTTAGTCATGTTAATCATTCTAAAAGTAATTTTAACTAAATTCATTGATCAATTGGGTCTGGGATAACAATGGAAAAAGGAAAATTAGGTAAAGTAAGATGAAAGAAAGCACAATCTTGAGGCTCAACAAAAATGATACTTTATTGGGATATGTTTAGTTTTAGAGTGAAACACATGGTTTTAAGATATACTTATAGCACCTGTATTATCATATTTGATTGAGATAGGTTCATCAATGCTTACCTTCATGTCTTGGAGGGTTTGCTTCATCCACATGACTTGTGTACAACATGCTGTTTTTGCTATATATTCTGCTTCTACTGTAGACAGGGAGATAGATGTTTGTTTCTTACTTAACCAGGCCACCATACTTTCTCCTAGATAGAAAGCACCTCCACTTGTGCTTTTCCTGTCATCCACACAGCTCGCCCAATCTGCATCTGTGTATGCTGTCAAAGTGAAGTTTTTGCCTTTAGGATACCGAATTCCATACTGTGTTGTTCCTTGTAGATATCTAAATATTCTTTTGACTGCCAGAAGATGCTTTTGTTTAGGTGTTGCTTGATATCTAGCCACTATTCCTACTGCTAGCATGATGTCTGGTCTTGATGCTGTCAAATACAACAGACTTCCTATCATGGATTTGTAGAGTTTTTGATCTATATCTGCAGACCCGTCATCAGCACACAGCTTGCATCCCGTGATCATGGGAGTTGACACAGGTTTGCAGTCCTCCATTTTGAACTTTTTCAACATTTCTTTTAAGTATTTTTCCTATGAGATGAATGTGCCTGTGTTCTTTTGCTGAATTTGAAGTCCTAAGTAGAAACTTATTTCTCCAATCATGGACATCTCAAACTCTATTTTCATCTCATCAGCAAACCCTTTTGCTAGTTCTTCTCTGTTGCCTCCAAACATAATGTCATCAACATATACCACAACAATCAGGAGTTCATTTTCATGGGCTTTTATGTATAGATTGTTGTCTACTACGCCTCTCTTAAAGCCTTGTTTTTGCAAATATTTATCTAGTCTTGAGTACCAAGCACGAGGAGCCTGTTTCAGTCCATATAGAGCCTTCTTTAATCTGCACACATAGTCTTCTTTGTCTATCAATGAGAAGCCTTCTGGTTGTTCCATGTAGACTTCTTCTTCTAAGTCTCCATTCAGAAATGCAGATTTTACATCCATTTGATATACTTTGAAGTTTTAGTAGCAAGCAAAGGCCAGAAACATTCTGATGGCTTCCATTCTGGCTATAGGGGAAAATGTTTCATCGTAATCAAGTCCTTCGATTTATGAATATCCTTTGCAGACCAGTCTGGCTTTATTCTTGATTACTTGTCCTTGCTCATTCATTTTGTTTTTGAATACCCATTTTGAGCCTATGACATTTTTCTCAATGGGTCTAGGAACTAATTCCCAGGTATTGTTTTTCTCAATTTGGTCCAATTCTTCATTCATAGAATTTACCCAAGACTTGTCCTTGCCGGCATCTTCAAATTTCTTTGGCTCTATTTGTGACAACATGGCTATGTATACCTCTTTAGTTTGTTCTGTTAGTTGCCTTCTTGTTTGGACCCCTACTCTCTTGCCTCCAATGATCTGATATTCAGGATGGTTCTTCTGAGTATATCTTGAGGGAGATTTAGAACTCAACTCTGTATCTTCTGTTGTCTTGCTTGTTTCCTCATCATCTTGGTTTTCTTCTTCATGGTTGTCTGATGGACTGCAGCAGTCTATATCTCTTGTTTTTTTTGGAAGTTCTTCATCAAATCTCACATCAATTCTTTCTACTATTTTTCGAAGAGTCTTGTTGTAGCACCTGTACCATTTACTTTTGGATGCATATCCTAGAAATATCCCTTCATCTACTCTTGCATCAAATTTCCCAAGATTTTCATCATCATTATTTATGTAACACTTGCTTCCAAAGATTCTAAAGTGTTTGATTGAAGCTGGTTTCCCGTGCCATAGTTCATAGGGAGTCTTGTCACTGCTTGGCCTTAAGTGAGCTTTATTAAGGATATGCACCGCTGTGTGTACTGCTTCTGCCCAGAAGGTCTGAGCAATATTACTTTCATGCATCATGGCTCTGACTATTTTTTGTACAGACCTATTTTGTCTCTCTGCTACTCCATTTTGCTGAGGTGTTCCTGCAATAGTAAATTGTTGCTTTATCGCATGTTCATTGCATAGGTTAGAAAAGTCATAATCTGTGAATTCACCTCCTCTGCTGATCTGATGCATTTAAGCTTGCATCCTGTTTGATTTTCCACTAATGCTTTGAAGATCTTAAATTTTTCCAGAGCTTTTGATTTATTCTTGAGAAATGCAACCCATGTCATTCTGGAGAAGTCATCTATTATCAACATGAAGTAGGATTCTCCACTTGGAGTTTTAGTTGTTGCAGGTCCGCACAGGTCCATGTGCACAAGTTGTAGAGGTCTTCTTGTTGATAACTCATCTTTGGCCTTGAAGGATGTGCGAGTCTGTTTGCCTAATTGACATGATTTGCATATGGTATTAGAAGGCCTCTTTATTTCTGGCATGTCTCTGACAGCTTTCTTCTTGCTTAGTCTGATTATGTGATCAAAACTGAGATGTCCCAACCTTTTATGCCATAACCATGACTCTTCTAGTTTGCTAAGATGGCATGTTTCATCTTCCTCTTTCACAATGTAAACATTACTCTCTGTTCGAACTCCTTTGAGTAGAGTCTTATGTGTGGTGCTTGATCTGACTTCACAATCTTGTGCTCTAAAAAGAACTTCACAGCCTTTGTCACACATTTGACTGACACTTAGTAAATTTTCTTTCAGCCCATCTACAAATAGTACATCTTGGGCCTTTCCTCTGCCATTGTCTATGCTAAATGAGCCTTTTCCCTTGATCTTACCTGATCTATCATTGCCAAAAGTAAGATTGCCAGATTTCTTTTCATCAAGAGTTATAAACTTGCTTTTGTCTCCTGTCATGTGTTTAGAGCAGCCACTGTCCAAATACCATTGAATTTTCAAATCTTGAGCAGTTAGAGCCAAGTCACATTTATTCCCCTTATTTATCCACTAGAGGCACCCTTTTTTTTGGTATCTTTTGTGAGGTGATGAATTACATCTTCTTAGAGGAAATTTGGAAGGTATATGTCCAACTTGATTGCATACACAACATTTGATCATAATTTTTGTAGAATTATGAGTATGAACAGAATTTATTTGATTCATAAACTTCCTTGAGGTGTTAAACATCAATCTTTGTCCATACTTTCTACACTCAATGATTTTATGACCAAATTCCTTACAATAAAAACAGTAACCATAGAAACTATTTGCATACTTGATGTAAGGTTGTCTCTTCCATTTGTTTGCTTGAGGCAGTCTCTTCAATGTTTGCATCTTTTGTTGGTTTGAATTACTCCTCCTTGCATGGAAATATGCAGCAATGTGTCCCAGCTTGTGGCAGACATAACAGGTGGCATTCTTCATAGGAGGGAAGAATATCCTTTGATGGCTTCCGAATTTGACATATTCAGAGACATATGTCCCTTTCTCTGTTGTCTTAGTATTTATTGCCTTCTTTGTTATTAGAGGTTTCTTCTGATCTTTGTCTCCCTCATTACAGGTTTCTTCTTTTGTAGGAATTGTTTGAGCTGCTTCATCATTCTTCTTTGCTTTTACAAAAATAATCCCTCTGTTTTCTTTTTCTTTGCTTTTACTTGATTCTCCTTCATAGCCTATTCCAGTTTTTATCATAGGAGATCTTTGAGCATCCAGAATTTCGTTCAACTTACTAGAGCTTGTTGTTTGAGAGGAATTTGTAGACACTTTCCTCTGAGCATTTTCTAATTTCTTCCTCAGACATACAACTTCTTCTTCCAGCTTCTCTTGTTCTCGGGTTTTATCCTTGATTTGCTGAAGTAACATGTCTTCTATCTTCTTGGCTTCTTCAAGCTCTACCTTCAGCTGCATGAGGACTTCTGAGTTTTGTTCTTCTCTTACATACTTGAGAATAATGTCCTTTTGTTTTATGCACTTCAGTTTGAGTCTATCAATCTCCTCTAGAGCACTTCTTAGCTCCCCCTCAAGGTCGAATTCCCCTTCTTCTTCTTCATCTTCTAGCAGGAGTCCTTCAAGTTCTTCTATGGCCATCAATAAGAATTCAGAGGTTCCTTCTTCACTTGAGGGTTCATCTGAATCTTCAGATGTACTGCTGTCTTGTTGAGCATAGAAGGATTTTCTGCTGAACTTCTTTCCTTTTTGCCAGTTCTTTGATTTATTTTTCTCTGACTCTTGAGCCTGATTCCTTAATTTCTTGTGAGGACGCTTAGCAGCATAGTGTCCAACTCTTCCATAGTTAAAGAATTTGAAAGGAAGTTTACCTTTGTATTTACCTGATCCTCTATCTAATTTCTTGACAAATTTTTCCTCTTCTTCATCCGAGCAAGAGCATATGTCTCCCTCTTCTTCTTTCTTCTTTTCTGTTTTAAAGGCTGTCTCCCTTGTACTTGGCTTCTTCTGTGGGAACCTCATCTCATATGCTGTTAGATTTCCAAGTAGCTGATTCATGGTCAAGGTCTCCCAATTAGCTGTTTCTTCTATTGTAGACACCTTGGGATTAAACCTGGGTGGAAGAGATCTTAGAATCTTTTGTACAATTACAACTTCTTTTATGTTTTCACCTAGAGCCTTCATGTTATTTACTATTTCTGCAACCCTTAGAAAGAAGCTAGCAATGTGTTGATCATCATCCATTTTTAAGTTCTCAAACTGGGCTCTATAGACTTGAAGTTTGGCAGCCTTTACTTTCTTGTCTCCCTCATGGATGTTCTCCATAGTATCCCACATTTCTTTGGCAGTGTCTTTGTGCATTAATTTGATAAAATTTTCTTCACACAATCCATTCAAGATGGCATTCATGGATTTTGCGTTAGCTACAAAATCTTGTTTGGTTTCTTTCTCTGAGTCAGTTTCCTTTGGGGCATATCCATATTCCACATCATCCCAGACTTCTATTCCTAGAGACATTATGTATGTCCTCATTCTGATTTTCCAAAAAGCATAATTTGCACCAGTGAAAAAAGGGGCTTTATTGGTTGAACATCCTTCTTTACTAGCCATCTTGAGAACCTAGGATCTCCTTTCAGTTGTTAGACTTCTACAAAGGAACGTCCTCTGATACCAATTGTTGAATCTTTAATTAAACTGAGAGGGGGGTGGGGGGTGAATCAGTTTAATACATACATAATCCTTATTAAAATTTTCACCAAACTTATTTACAGCTTAATATGTGAACAACCTTAAAATGTTGTAGCCAATATTAAATTAGTGTGACACCATACTTATGTTGAGAGCGGAAAACAATTAAGCAGATTGAAAGAATCACATCAATACATAAGAAACACACATAGAGATAGTAGATGTAAATGGAAACCCATAAAGGGATAAAACCACATATTATTATTGTTTTGATGCAAAGGCAAGCTCCAGCTCCCTCTCACCACTATTTTTCTGTAGGCACCAACCTACAGGAGGCTCCAACCTCAGTCAACTACAACTAACAGCTATCAAGCTACAACTTGATAGGGAAGCTCCATCTTCCTCAATTTATCAAACTAAATGTTTGTTTATTTACCTCAGATATCAGCTTTGTTATGTAGCTTCTCTTTCTGCTCTTATTTTCTTAATCTTCTCTGCCTCACACTTCTATAATCTGCCTTCTCTATATTTACTCTCTCTAACTTCTCTTATGCATATCCAGTTGAGATTATTTATAGACTTCCTCACATCACTGTTTGTATTTAAATAGGAATTTGGAGTGAACAGTCATGACTCTTTGGCTTCTGTCTTCTCATTCCTTTTATCTGCTCATTCAGAAAAATGTAACTGTAGGAGCTTATTTTAATATTACAGTGGGATATTTTCTCTCTTTCGGAGACTTGCTAATGCATCAAAAAAAAAATAAAAAAATTATAACATTTATAATCAAATTACAATGAGAACTCCAGCTCAACTCATTTAGTCTTGTGGCTCGCTGTGCATTTGTCTTTTCTTTGACTGTGTCTATCTTTTCTGTGACTGTGTTTTATCTCTTTTCAGCTCTATTTGTTCGTTTATCCTCTGCTGTGGTGTAACTACTGCATACATGTAACTGTGCTTTTTATATCAGTGCATTTTGTATATATATGTAACTGATGACTTTAAATCTGGCCAAATTCTAATGCTTTTCATACAACAAATGTCTTGTTGATGTGGTGAGTTCCGCAAGCGGAACATACATACACCACGGCCTTTGTTTTATGGCCCGATATGATTGCACACATTGCAATTGTATTATATTAACAATCATCCTCCACCTTAAGTCGAGGCCCGTGGGTCCATAGACCACGCGGCACTTTTCAATACAAACTGCCTTTTTAATACGACTTTAATCAACTCTCAGTGTAATAAAAAAATTGTTTAAACATATAAAATCCCTTTCGAGCCTACCTGCCACGTTATCCGATGTGATATGCTACTCCTTGACTTCTTCCGATTGCGATTGATCGCAATCGCAACTTTTAGTTGCAAGTCCCGCCGCCCTTCTTTCACTCCAATGTGATTGACTTGATGTGATGTGATTACTCCGATTGCGATCAATCGCAATCGCAACTTTTAGTTGCAAGTCCCGCTTCCCTGCTTTCATTCCAATGCGATTGACCACTGTTAAGTGCATTTTGTTGATGCGATTGGAATTGGAATTCAAACACATATTAAACATGATTTATAGACCCATCGGGTCCGGAACTCAATCGCAATTGCAATCCTTTATTGTCATGCTCTGATGTCCTGCTCCTTCTCCGATGCGATTAGGCACCGTTCACTTAATTTTTTCGATGTGATGAAGGATTTGCTTTGATGTGGAACTTAAGCCTATATAAATCATAGTTTATAAGTCTATCGGGTCCGAAATTCAATCGCAATCGCAACTTCCTGTTTGCATGTTCAGCTACTTTGTTTTTCTCCGATGTGATTTGGTCCCACCTTATGGTACTTTGGTTATTTGTTTATCATGAAGCGCTCCACTTATAAATATATATATTTATGCTTTGAACCTTTGTTTATATGATCCGGACTTCATCGCAATCGCAATTTCTTTGTTTATATATGTTTCGACACATATCCATTATGTTTTATAAACCCATCGGGTCCGGGCTTCATCGCAATCACAATTTTCTGTTTATATGTTCCGTTTCCCTTATAATCTCCGATGTGATTAGACTGATCCGATGCGATTATGTCATACTTAAAATATGTTTGAATCATAATTCATACACCCCTCGGGTCCAGAACTCAATCAGAACTCTTGTCGATACGTTCCGCTACCAATCCTTTCTTCGATGCGATTGGAAAGGGTCCCACCTTATGGTACTTTGGTTCTGATAATAAAGCGCTCTATATAGTTTAATATATATGCTTTGGACCTTTGTGCATAAGGCGCAATATATGTAATGCGCTGCATATATACTCCAATGTGGGTAACGATTCCCGGAATGAGATATATATATATATATATATATATATATATATATATATATATATATATATATATATACTTTGCTGCTCCAATCTTTAGTGTATCTTCCAGCAGGGGAGGTGATTCTCGGAATTTGTTTGTATATATACATATACTTGCTGCTTTGGGTTATACGATTCCCAGAATTGTGTTTATGTATCCTTCAGCTGGGGTAGCGAATCTCGGAATTAAAAATGGCTCTGCCTCTGCTTGTGATAACAGCTCTGCCTCTGCTGTGATAATGGCTTTGCCTCTGTCTCTACCTCTGCCTTAGATGCTTCTGCTACTCGACCTCTACCTCTGCCTTCGTTGTACATATTACCTGCTGCTGTTTTTTTCCTATCTTTGCATCTGCTACCTTCTTTGCCTGTCTCTGTCTTTGCTGCCTCCATTGCCATCAATGAAAATATTTCCAAAAAATAATTTTTTTATGGATTCTATTTTCCACATTCTCTCAACCATATCAAAAAACTTCTTATAATATTTGAAACCTAAGGTCTTTCCCATACCAAAGTATGTTCTTTTAAAACATGTTTTCTTGGTGATATGGGTGATTTAGAAATGATTGGGAGAGCAAAATTCCTCATTTAATATGTACAATATGTTTGGTTCATGCCACTAAGCCAAGAATTTTAAATTCAACTAACTTTTAATATAACCAACTAAATCCTGCAAAAAAAGAATAAAACAATTTATGTTAGGGTTGTGGATTCGGGCATTGAAACAACACACCATGATATTTCAAATTTAAAAATAATGGTTTGAGTCCTAGGTAGCTTAGAATCCTATTTGTTTTCAAAATAAGGATGCACTCCCATTTGATTCTCATGATTAGGTTGTAATCATGGGGCTCTCGCTCAAGAGTGGACCTTCCCAAAATCTTGTGACGTCTTGTCACAAACAAAACCATAAAACTGAAAAACACATCATGCAAGAAACATAGCTCGCTGACATATCATTTTTCTCCTTCAAAGGAAAAAAATTCACATCATGTGAATATCTCCATGTACTCTTACATATTGGTGTACAAAACCATCAACCAAACACAAGTCGCCAAAACATGCCTCTTCAAACAACTGACTCTCAAGTCAAATAATAGCTCATGTACAAATTTCCATATTTGTTGCATTTAAGTGTGTCAACATAACTCTACTTTCAACATCCTGCTTCATGCAACATGCACCATACTTTGAATTTGCAAAGAAATTCATGAAACATCAAAATACATGCAAGGCCTTAATTGGATAAGAAATCTAACCATCTATTAGCAAACCATTTCAATGGCGCTTCTTTTAGCTGCACTTCATCATCATGCGAATCATCCTAACCCTCATCGATTATGGAATCCTCTTTTCCATTCTTGTCGTTATCTCTTTCCACCTTCTTCAAATGTTGTGGATGACTTGTTGGATAAAAATTCCAACACTTATCTACAAGGTGACCTTTCTTATGGCAATGAGTAATAAACAGTTGCATCTTATTTTCAACATCATTTTCCTTGTCCAATGGGCCTTTGAATTTTTGCCTCATTTATTTAGAAAGTTTCAATGTGCATGGATATATTCTTCCAACATCTATAAACATTATGATTATTCAAACCACAAAAGGAACATGTGCAATTTATTTTCTATATCTTATGTGAATATTTACCATGTTTATCATAATCAAAAGAAATTTGATTAAAGGCAAATTTATACCTTGAACATTCACCGTTGTCGCATTCTTGAGACGGTGAATTTGATGAGGTAGTGGCTCTCCTCTGAATACTAGCAATGAATTCAATGACTAGATAGATCTTTCAACATCATCTTCTTTTACATTCTCATTAGCTGCATGATTAATAACATCTTCTTGCAAAGTGGGTGTCAAACTTTTCCATTCATCATGAACACAAACTTCAAAAGCTTGAGGTAATGAACACGAAATAAAATTCCTTATTGGAACAGCTTCATGTGCCCCCTTGGCTTTGGAGCATTCTCCATCATGTTTTCCATAACCAAGACCCAAATAATTAGGCCGTTCCTCAAACAACATTTGGCTCAACTATGCCTTGTACATGTTTGCCTTTAACCCTTTACTTTAATAGCACATTTTCATCAAAAATTTGGACCTTATTCCTCTAGTGTGTCTCTCAAAAGCACGTACACATTCATTTTGAGAGGAAATTGAAGACAGAAACCAATAGCTAATTCTTCTAAATAACCTTGAATAAAATGAACTAAATTGTACTTTGATACCAGCTTGATTTGAATATGGAAAAACTAGTTTTTTTGGGTTATCTCCCTCATTAGTTAAATAAAAATGTGTTTAGGATCATCTAAAGTTATCCAATTGGGAAGGGGTTTATGTGTCAAGCTTTAAGTGTATTTTGTGAGAAATTTATGAGTTAATTAGCTTTTAAAAACTCATGTGTATAACAAATAAAATGCAAAATTTTTATTTAGGAAATTTTTTTCCCTCAATCCAGATTTCGATCATTGGAATGTATGTAAGAGGAAGAAAGAGGGAATTCACTTTTCAAATTCTAGACCTTGTCTAAACAAAAATAAACTAGAGGTTTGGTTTTCAAATACATTCACTTATTTGGAAAAGTTCTAGCTACCAAAAGTCCATATGCCAATCTACCTCCCAAGAAATCCATTTATTACACCACTGGTTAGTTTTTGTCTTCCTATATTCTTTATCAACCTCTTCTAGTGATTCTTGAAATGTGGATACTTAAATCCTTCCTAAAAATTTGAGCTCTAAAACGAGAAGACATACAAGGTCATTTTAAGTCATTCCTCTATCCAATTATAAAAACCAAGTGAATATTTCTACATATTGATTTTTGTCCCATAAACTGTACAATATATGTGGAGTTTCCTTGCCCTAAGCGAGATGTTTAACAAACATAATAATAGAGAAAAAATTAGTGATGTCACCAAAATATGTAGCCCCAACTTTGCATGACATGTACAATTGAAGATCTTATGGTAAGCAGTGTGAGAAGAGAGTCATGGTCACTGAGTTGAGCAAGAGAAATAGTTTGGTATGACAACCTTACTTGTGATAGGTCTAGCTAGCAGACTAACAAATTACATGGTAATGGCATTCAAAATGTGAAAATTCCCATTTCACTTGGAAATAATATGGTAGAGAAAGGTATAGATCAAAGGAGATATCCATCTATGGTAAAGAAATCAAATAGTTCTATCAATTCCCACCTTGCAACTCTAAGAGACATTGAATTAAATTTCATCTCAAGACAGGGCTTTGGGAGGACACTCTCAAAGCCAACCTTCATTATGGCTTTGAAACACATGGTAAGTATCAAGACTTAGCAACCTTATTTGCATAATTTTTTCTAGCATGGACCTTAATGTCATAGTCTTCTTTTGCCTAAAATGAATGCAAATTTCCTTGCAATTTGGCTTGTGACATTCATAATTCATGCTCATGGAACATGATTGTGTTGCAATTGTGATAACATCTGCTGTATGCAGAAGCTAATAAAAAATGATCAAAAATGACATTTTTGCTCTGTGTTTTTGAAGTTTTAAGGAAAATTACACCAAGTAGCTTCCAACCTCATGTGACCATCATGTCAAACTCATCTCAGGACATTGTCCAAGTAAGAGCAACTTAAGCAAGCAATCTAGTATACATGACTCTCCAATTTCAATTAGCAACAATGACAGTTCTAAGTATGGTGCAAACATTGCTCCAGATCCTCAATGGGGCATGTTTGATGACAATAATTTGGGGAGTGAGAGAGGGAGATGGTAGGAGAAAAAATTCAAGGAATCCATGGGAAATTGAAAAATATATAACTAATAAGGTGGAAGATGCTTTGTAACCTAAGAGAAAAACCTGTTAGGAAATGGGTGAAGTTGGTATTACACACCCAATTGGATAACCTCAAGGAGAAAACATTTCTCCCACTTTATTTGTTGGCATAACCTAGTAAGTGTTATTCACTAGCATGTATTTTGTAAAGGCCTTGACCTAGTTCCGATTCAACTCCATCCACCAGGTTGTAGAGGATTCCAAGCCTAATTTTATGAAAAGTAAGTTGGGGATGATCACATTGACCTGCTTGATGACGTGTCTATGAAGATTAACTACCTTGAACTATTTTTTTGCGTAGGGAAAGAGACACATTCCCATGTCTGAGAATAAAAATGTTCTTTGATATTGTTAATGCCTCTAGTGTTTACTTCTACAAGTTGTATAGGTAGAGTCTGTAAAGGGCTAGGTAGCCTCTGGATCTCATCTTTTATGAAAGGTGACATATCTAGTAAATGCCCCTACAGTCAATCTCTGGAATGGATCTAAATAGAAGTTCTTCATTTCAATATCCATAAAACACAACAAATTTAAGGTAAACTATGTACATGTGTCATTTCTCCCACAAAATAAAGCGTATAAGTGGTAAATTTTATACCAAGTGTGCTCCCACCATGTAAAGCGCAATTTGGTGAACTTATCATTTTTATAATTTCTTTTTCGATTAAATTTAGTTTCACACATGATCAATTATTTCTTTGAAAGTTGTGTTCTACATAATTTGTGTACACTAAATTACAAATTGATTTTTTAAAATCTATTTTGTGTAAATGTCGACCAATAGATATATATCATGGAGGATGAACGACGAAGATCAGCCGAATCCCATATGGAGGTTCAGGGATCGGGGGATGTTCACGGTATTTAAATATAATCTTAAATCTCCATACATGTGTGTACATATGGAATTGATTTTTTATTAACTATGTGAGTTAAATTAGTTGTTAATAATTTTCATATTTTAATTTTTAGGAGGTAAGAGGAGAAGGGTTTCTACTCCATCCATGGAGCATGGCCATGGTTCAACCAGTCGAGGTATGAGTGGTAGTAGGTTGCGTGAAGGGGGTGATATTTATTCCCCCGAAGGCCAATCAACGGCTGCTGGTTCTCAACAGGTTCATTTTGGGTCTGGTTCTCAGCAGCGTCATTCTGGGTCTAGTTCTCAGCAGGGTCATGTTGGAGAAGATGTTAACCAACAACATCAAGGTTGCCATCAATTTCAATATTTTTTCATTAAATTTGTACAACTTTTTTTACACATGTTTTTTCTAATATACGAAATTTTATATATATTGATGCAGAGGCCGAAAATGTTCAAACTAGTGGTCAAAATAGACGCAGGGCAGTCCGCTACATTCAAGAAGAAGGTTGTCAACCCAGCACAACTTATCTGGCCAAGATTACTGATATACCATGGGAAACCAACATGGGGGAATGCACCTTACAAAGGTGTGAAAGACTTCATGCAAAATTGCAAAGAGATCTTGTGGCTTTGTCTCTACCTGTTGAGAGTCGACAAAGCCTTGAAATAGTTACACATTCATTGGGTGAAATGGTAAATGTGTACAGAAATCTTGGGCCAACGACTGATTCATTTGTAGAAATGATGAGAAAGAGAAAAGAAATAGTGATGGGTCCCGATAAATGGGAGGACGTAAAACAAAAAGTTACAAAAGAAGTGGCCAAGTCAATGTTTAATTACAAGGAAGGGCTAAAAATAAAAATGTTGAAGGTGCAGTATTTCAAGCACCCAGACATAGCTCGTTATTTTTATTGTAGGCACCTTGCAGCCTATGGAAGGCTTCCATGGAATGATGAGGTTCCTGTTTATTTTGGACAAATGTTTTATGCAGAATTTGTTTTGGGTATGAAACCCAATTACAATGATCTTCCTTCAGAATTTTTTGGGCCCGGGAAAGGTCGATTATATGACCGTAGGGGTGCTAAGCGAGATGTGGAGTTGCCTCGCCCTGAGCCGCCATTGGTGAGTCGACCGTTTCGAGTCGAAACTTTGCGATCAAAGATGGATGCGACTTCTCAAATAAGTCGAGAAGCAAGGGATGTTATGATCGACAATGTTCATAGCGGATTGGGTGGAGTCGATCTTTGTTTAAATCGACAAAGAGCACGTGAAAATGCACGTGAAAATTTTGTTTATTGTACAGATGAGGAGATTAACAACATGAAATTTGAAGACATCCGAACATATGCAAAAAATTGTCACAATGGTTTGCAAGACCTAATTTTTCATGAGGAAGAGGGCACCGGAACGGTATGTGTTAGTGACCTTAGGGTTTGAAATTATTTTTACATATACATGTGTACAATTTGTAATAAATACATGTGTATGTACATGTATAGATTTATTTGTATGTGTACATTAATCTAACAAAAATATATGATTATGTGTTAAAACACCATTTGCAGTTCTCACACATGATGCGTGACAAAAACGTTAATATCACGTTCAAGACCTCTGGGTCAAACAATGCAGATGGGTTTGACCATCAAG
Organism: Pinus albicaulis; assembly: GCA_034641835.2. Classification (NCBI taxonomy): domain Eukaryota; kingdom Viridiplantae; phylum Streptophyta; class Pinopsida; order Pinales; family Pinaceae; genus Pinus; species Pinus albicaulis. The sequence goes on along the minus strand of CM076579.1, from coordinate 1,545,433,763 downwards.
ATATGTTGGAAAATGTTAGTGTTTTTTAAGTGACTTTAAAATAAATAATTTTTGCCACACATGTACATGTATGTATATATATAATTTGATAAAATGTTTTAACATGTACCGATTCCGTCTGATGTTTTTGGGATGGTGGTACCTTCTTCTTCCTTGGGAGATGTACCTTCTACTTCCTTGGGAGATGAGCCACAAGTATGGACAATTTTTCACAAGTTTAAAATTTATGTTTAAATATATATATATATATATATATATATATATATATATTCTACCTCAAAAAGTTCCATTAAAAATTGAGATATATATATATATATATAGAGAGAGAGAGAGAGATCTATATTTTGAGTTATTTAAAATTTTTTGAATTTAGGTTCCTATAGAAGATTTCTTTAATCCGTGGACTCTAGTGACGGAGATAGGAACATCCATAGCATTTGAACAAGTTGTCTTTAGTTCCTTTTTTTAATATTATTGAAAATAAGTTTATATATGTACACGTGCATTTTCATTTGAAAGTTTTTAATATATATATATATATATAACTGTACATGTATATTGTACAGTTTAACGCTGCAGATGTTCCTATGGGAGAACTTGTTCATCAAATGGAGAGGGAACCTTATGATGTATTGCATGATTTTTTTGTTATATTTTGTTTTTTACATGAAGTTTTAGATATATATATTCTCATTAATTTTTAAAACATCAAATTTTAATGTTCAAGTACATGTGCATTGTGTATGTAGGTTTCCCATTCACATGATAGGGCGCGGACTGAGACCCTAGTAGGGAAGACGCTAGATCCGTCTCTATTTGATGGACATGATTTGTAGATTTGATTTCAAAATTTAGATGGCCTTAAAATTTGTTAAACTTGATACAGTTTGATACTTGTGACATTTACAATTTTTGGACATATTTTATTATATTGTTAATATAATTTGTTTTATTTAATTTTTGGATGGTTTTCGTACTTTTGGCATGTGAATGTGAGGTAATGTTGTCATCTATAAATTAATGTTATCATCTGAACTACATTTGGCATGTTATGTAATGACATCTGTTATAATTTGTTTTGTTTTTAAAATTTAAGTTTTGGATGCTTGGAGTACATTTGGCATGTGATATTTAATGTTAAATGTTTTTGTTGGATAGTTGAATTATAATTGGCATGGCATGTGAAGTTTTTAAAGCTCAAGTTTTGGATGGTTTCAATCTACATTTTGCATATGATATTTAATGAACTTTAAATGTTTAATGTTTTAATGTTGCATGATATATAATCAAAAGGTTTTTAAAACTTAAAGTTTTGGATGGTTTCAATCTACATTTGGCACATGTGGTATATAATGTTAAATGTTTCTATTGGATCTGGTTGAACTATAATTGGCATCGCATGTGAAGTAACCATCTATATATAATCAAAAAGTTTTTTAAACTCAAGTTTTGAACGGTTTCAATCTACATTTCGCATGTGATGTTTAATGTTTTAATGTTGCATGATATATTATCAAAAAAAATTTAAATTCTAAAGTTTTGGATGGTTTCAATCTACATTTGGCACATGTAGTATATAATGTTAAATGTTTCTATTGGATAGTTGTTCACTATAATTGGCATGGAATGTCAAGTAATGTTGCACAAATCCATTTTGGATGGTTGAAGTACATTTGGAATTTTAAGTTTTCTTTTGATCTCTCCATGTAGTTTTGTTTGAATGAAAAAATTTCCAATAGGAAGAACATAGCTTTTCAATGCAACTAACCATGTATCAATTGAGCTCTAATTGAAAAAAGAGTTTAAAGAAGTAGATATATGTACAAGTTATCCCTTAAATTTTGATTGGAAATATAAGTCTAGTACATATATATGTCTGTTGAATTTGGGTCAATGTCGTTAATGCACTCAAATAGGTAGCCTTGTCAATTTATTTACATTGTGAAAACTTTTTACCAGAAAATCCAACTAGTTTTTCATCAATGCGCATAGAAAAACTAGTTCCAGTTAATTGCATTCTAGAACATATATATTGAGTACGTAAATAATTTTTCATCAATGCACATAGTAAAACTAGAACAATTAATTTCATTCTAGAACACACACACACACACACACACACATATATATATCCAATACATATAACATTTTTCATCAATGCACATGTATAGAAAAGATACTTTTAGTTGATACTAGAGCACGTGCTTGTACCAAAACAATTTGTACATGTGCAAACACTTGCACAAATAACATAAGCAGCTCAATTTTTAGTTGAGTACTAGAAGTTCTAAAACAAATTTAATCCAAAGAGAATAAATTGTTGGACAATTCACTCAAAAAAATTCTAATGGAATTCCATCTTCGATAATCCGTTCATGATCAAATTTTGACATTTTCCATCTCTTAATTTTTGATTTTTTCTTTGATTGAACTTCTATCAACTTTATGCGTGTTGCACACACCAAGTGACTATATTGAAAACTTATGGAATCGGGTTCATAGTATTCAAAGTAAACAAAGTCTCCACTTTTATGATTTTGTCTGAAAAAATAACCTTTCAGTATAATAGACCCTCTCTCATATTGAATTCCGTGATCATTATAGTTTTGTAATAATTTCATTTTTCGTTCAGTGCAACGCATCAAATAATACTTCACATTTTCATCGTTGTCAATAGGTGCAATTAAAGAAAAAACATCTCCTGCACAATAAAATAAACTTAGCAAAATTATACATATTTAAATTTATTTCTAAATTTTTAAATCATTAGAAAGTAATTCAAATGTTACCTTCTCCAACAAGATCAGAAACTCTATCACCATCGGATGATATTGTAGTTTCCTCTGATTGCATTTCTTCAAACATTGCAACAGACATTTTTCCCTTTGTATTTAGCTCTGTATGTTTCCAATCATTCACATACATTTTGTTTTCACAAACGTCATTGGATTTTGTGTTGTCTATGCAAACATCACAAAAACAAGAATATTTTCTTTTATCCAATGCAAACACATTTCTGGACGACTTTGTTTGAATTGAATGCAATTTTCGAGTCCCCTTTATTGTTTCAACGTCATTTCCAATTGATCTTTCTACGTCTTCAATTCCAATATGCCAGAACAACCTTTATATGGAAAATTAGAAGAAGAATTTGTAAATATGATATCAAAATACAATAAAAGATAATCATTGCATGATAAATGTACAATGTTTAAAATTAGATTTCCAATATAAATTAAATTGAATGTACCTTCGCACTTCTCTTGATGGGTTTCTCTCATGGCTTAGAGCAGTGATGCACCATTGAACATCTTCTTCAGACTTCACAAGTAGGCTTGCAGAGTGGTTCATTTGATAACTTCGAAGTGCTCGTTTTATGCATGCTCCTGCACCATCATGTTCTCCTTTTCCATGGCCAGTCTCAAAGAAATTCCAACAATGTTTAATGTAGGTTTTCTTATGAAGACAACACAACCAAAATAATGATCGTGCAGATTTGAATTAGACTGCGCATCCGTCTAACCATATCCAATGTTCATTGAATGTTATTCCACGATTTTTTAATGAATCATAAATTTTTCCAAAACAATGTTGTACAAAACATGTATCATGTGTACGATCGTCACTGATATAAAAGTGATATTCTTTAATGATATGTCGATTTTCACTCATGCTTTCTATATGATCGACATTTTGTTCAATATGTCTATATAGAATATGGACGAGCATGGAGACTTGGTTAGAATGATAGTATTCACTCTGAATTTTTTTTTGTGGAACAAATGTGTATTTTTCTGCAAAATCAATCACTGACAAAATGGTCCCTGGTGGAAAAAATTCACGAGATTTTTTGAATTGCAAGTCTTTCCATCAAGCTCTATGGGAATGCTTGGTGTATTTGTAAATTTCTGCCTCAAACTTTCTCAAAAAGTCTATCAGAAAAATTTCGTCTTCTAGTAATTCAATTCTTTTAACACTATTTGCACCTTGAATCGATGTATCGATATATTCATATCTCTTCCATTTCACTTTCATGTTGGACAATGATTGATCATTTATATCAATATGATATTTGTTTTGAAATTTAGTCAAATTTCCACAATCATCGCATTTTTTACCACCAACATATTTCTTTTTGTAAAATAGTTCATCGCTTTCTCTTTCACATAGAATTTGAGATATGAAATCACGGATAGTGGAAGGACGAGGTGAATCCTTCCATAATTTTCTACATTAATCAAGGAATGTGTCATAATATCACTCAAATTCCACATGATAACGACAACAACAAGTGTCGCGTAGAGTGATAGGTTTTACATACCATGGTTTTTGTTGAAAAAAAACATTGAGTGAAACATGAATTTGACAATTCTCTTCAATGAACTTGTTGAATAACTCTATTTGAGTGGTTTCCAAGAAAAATTATCATATTCTTCCTACTGATTTCATGTTATTCTTCTTCGCATCACATGCCTTGTAGTTGGTGAAACACGCGAATTGTTCTTCCAATATTCATATATTATTTTTTTAAAATTTTATCCAAGTCTATCTTTGTATGGTTGCCTACAAATAGCTCTCCAACAAGCGAGTTCATCATTTACATCTATTTGCAGCCGAAATTTCTGATGTTTGAGAAAAAATTTTCGCGAGGTTCCCAGTGCTCGTGCCATAGATGTTACCAAACGATTCTCTTGAGTACTTGATGAAACCATTGCCATCTATATTCCTCTACGTACAATTGAAACATCTTTCTCTCTAGATCTCTTAATTGAATTTATAGCACTACTCATATTTTTTATCACATCTTCCTTCATTTTTTTATCTTTGGTTGATTTTCGAATACCCAATAGTGTCGTAGCTTCTTTTAATTTCCTTAATGATAGGAGACCTTGCAACATTTGAGTCTGAACTGTCACCCGCTCATTTAAGAAATACTTTTCAAAAATTTCTAACATCTTATTATCGATAGTGATTTCAACTGTACATATTCGAAAAAATAGTACATATTCAATAAATAACTAAATTAATAAATATATCTATAATTTCAATGATATGTGCATGTGTTTCATATATATATATATATATGCACATACCTTGTGATTCAATTTCTTTATTTGAATTTCTTTCAATATTTTCACCATCTTTAGTTATTGGTTCAATATCTCTTTCAAAATTTTGTATCTCATCATCAATGTTTTGAGGAATATCTCTGTCTGTTTACATTAAACAAAATATTTTTCAAATTAGTTCATCAAATAAAAATTAAGCGTCACATTTTACATTAGGAAAATTTTAAATATATCAATAGATCATAATATTTACATTTACATACCTGCTTTAATTTCTGCTTGAGGTTGATTTTCCTCTTCAATATTTGAGAGGGATTCTAACTTTATTTTGTGAGATTGTCTCGTCTCTTCTCTACATTCCTCAAGGTCTCTTTTTCGATCATATTTTCTTGCACAAGTTCTTCGATTTCCCATAATAATAGGGTATGAAGTTCAAAAAATTTCCTTCAAAAAATTACACAATAACTCGATTACAAAAAATATCGCAAAAGATTTAATTTAAAAAAATTTAGTTTAAATTTTTTGCAAAAAATACATACTCCAATCCAAAGAGCTTAATTTAAAAATTCGAGAGAAAAATGTCTTATAAAAATGAAACGAAGCTCAAAAGATTTACTTCAACTCAAAACACGTACCCAATCCAAAACACTTACTTTAAAAAATTCGAGAGAAAAATTTCTTATAAAAATGAAACGAATCTCAAAAGATTTACTTCAACTCAAAACATGTACATACCTCCCAGAAATGTCTTTTGAATGTACGTCCAAGAAATGTTTTTAAGTTCAAAACAATTTTTTGCAAAATCAGGCCACCTCCAAGAAATGTCTTCCAAAAAAATTCTTTAAACCCAAAACAATTCTTTGTAAAATCAGTTTGCTTCCAAGAAATGCTCTTAAATCTAAACTTTAAAGAAATTTTTTTAAACCCAAACCAAGATCTTTGTAAAATGAGATGAAACATCCATAACCTATTATGTTCAAACCTCATGGAGAGGTATTGAACATGAAAGCCAACTTTAGGTAAATAAACATTCACATGAGATAAGTTGGTCAAACAAAAAGTTTATAATCCTAAAATTTTCTTACCTATTCACTTTTTTAAATATATATTGGATTTCCATTTTTAAAAGGAAAAGGAAATATAAAGAACCTCCTAGAGTCATAAAAAGAAACTAACACGAAAAAAAAATCTCCTCATCACAACATAAAAATGTTAATCTTAGTTGAATCATTAAAAAATAAAATCAATAATAAAAAAATTCATTTTCATAATCAAATTCTACAAATTTTCTATTTTTCACAATCAAATTTGGACAAATTTACAATTTTTTTATAAATGTACAAGACATTAAATAATTATAAAACCAAAAATATAAGATATGATATTTTAGAAAGTGGAGAATCAAAAAAATCCTTCCCATTATTTGAACAATATACATAAATTCTCATTAAAATATCTTAATTTCAAAATATTTATATCCTAATCAAGTCATTATTATCTTTATTTTTTTAATATTTAATAATTATTTTTACTAAAATAATTTCTATTACTTTTTAACCAATAATAATAATATGTGTTTTGTCTATAGGTGGAAAAAAAGAAAATTCTCCTTAGCCATAAAGAAAACATCAACGAACATAAACTTAAATGGTCCAGCCACAGCAGCTGTACACCCGGATAAACATATTTAACAGTACACAATTATTTCAAAAAATATAACCCGGATAAACATATTTAACAGTACACAATTATTTCAAAAAATATAAATAGAAATTAAAGCCTTTGATGAGCATCAACGGTAGAGTCCACCTGGCCAGTTCAGTCTAGAGTTTGTTGAAAATTTCAGGTATGGTGCAGTAGGGATATTGACATGGACCAAGATACGTACCATCAGGTTGGAAGACCCTGCAATGAACACGAGAGTCTAGTTTAGCACAAAGACAAAAGAGAGGTTGTATCGTATTTCAGAGCAGGAATATTGTGAGATGAGATTTTAGTTTTCCCTGCAATCAAAGGGATTTTAGTGAGTTATTTAATTAGTTAGTCTATTGTAAATGAAGGAGCTAGTAGAATTAGTAGCCTAAAAGATTTCAATTGTCTACCATTTGATCCAATGGTACAAATAGGAACATAATAGCAGTTAGGAAATTTGTTTTCAAAGAAGAATCCATTACGCAATAATAAACAAATTGGAAACATTTAAAAAAAAATCAAATTAACAAAAAGTCTAAATGGCTGTTGTTTTTTTTTAATAACATTATATATTGGACATGATGAATATGTAGTCCTACCAAGCTTACAAAAAAAATAGAATAAATAATATTTATAAATTTTTAATTTTATTTCTAATTAAAAAAAAAATCATTTAATCAATTATTTTTTAAAACATTAAAAGAAGTTGATAGACATTTACAACTAAACTTACATAAATAAAAACATCTTTTGACTTTCAAATAAGAAAATTATTCCCTACTTTAACAATGGTTAATAATTATTTTATTTTATTTTAAAAATTTTACAATAAATAATTATTGTTATTATCCATTTTCTCCAATAGATCTAGTATTTTTGTGGATATAATAGTATCATAAAACATAGTTTCCTTTACAAAACACATTGTACACCCTTGTTTTAAAAGGAATGGTTCATAATCAATCATCCTGAATACTCATATTTATTGTTATTATTCTAATCCCTTCAAATTATGGTTTTAAAGATTGTGTGTAAGAAAAAGGTCCTCGAAACATGTTTCACAAAATTAGTTCAAATAGGTCATGTTGAAAGTTTCTCACTATGGCAAAATGGATTTTTAAGATGTGCTTGAATTGTAGCATTGATTATCCCCACAAATCTCTTGTTATATTCTTAATTGAACCCTTGATTTCCTCATAATATTGAACTTGAGTGCTAGAAAAGGCTAGTTGCTCCATGTGATATAAAATTTTCCTACCTTACTCCATTTATGTTTTCAACAATTTCACATAATATCAAGCAAGAAAATCACAAAGCACCAACCTATTATGCAATAATAAAACAAAATTCACAACCTCACAAGTCAAATATACAATGGACGCAACTCATAAATCACTAAAATAGCAAAACCAAATTATGTGACTAGTGAATGCAAAATCTAACTCCTTTACTAATGGAATAATATTAAAATTATCAAAATAAGTAAATAACCATGAATTTAATTTCCTACCAATAAGTGCACAATATTATCCTATAAATCCTTCTACTAAAAAAAATTTCAATTCAAAATTACAAATTTAATGTAAAATAATGTTGATTTAATAAAGTATTATTGATTTTTTAATATACTAAGCATGAATGGTAGCTAACTATGCCTAACAATTGCCTGACTTGCATGTAAATGGGTGTAATAAATGCATACTTAGATCTTGTTCAAATATCATCTAATATTCTACATCAACTATGGACAACTCACTTGTTTACTTAATAAAATTTAGCCAAAAAATACATATAGATTTATAAACCACCATGTATAACAAAAAAAAGGTTATGTTATGGAAAATATCATTTGAGCTTAAGAAATGGTGAGCACATATCCATACGTAAGTTTCTAGCATCTATTATTTTCTGAGAAGACAAACAAACAACAAGAAATAAAATCTTAGATTTGGAATGCAAGAAGCCAAACATTTAGAATGAACACGCATAATGGATCCCTTAGTGAGGGGTTTGCTTTTCTACAACCTTTCAACTGAATTAGAGTTCTAGATAATATGCATATTTGTGTAAATTAGGAAAATCACTTGGTATGTCGTATAGGATGCCTCATTTTCCTAAATTAGGAAACCATAGCTTAATATCTTAGATACTGATTTATGTGTATAATAAGTTGTTTACCTCCTAATTGAGTGATTTTTCTTAAGACAATCTATTTCTAACAACAAAAATTAAAAAGAGATGTTATCTTGGTCAAAATTTATGTTATTTAAGTCAAAGCATCCTAACGTGTGACCTTGATCATGTTGATTTTTCATATGTCTTCTAACTGATAATTACATCAAATGATCTAATAATTTTCATATTTTTCAATCATCATTAAGCGATTACACAAAGACATAATTAGTAGAATTTAGGAAAGTAGGATACAAAGAGGCAACCAAAAAAGAGACACAAATATTTTTACCATCAGGAAACCCACATGGGGGAAAAACCCATCAACCTTTTCCTTAGAGAAATTTTTTAGTTCAATAGGAAATACATCTAGTCAAAAAACAAAGCCAAACTAACCATAAAAAAATCCAATGATGACCTAGTCAAACAAAGATACGTATCCTCAAAAATTTAGGTCAACATTGTGACAAGAATCTTTCGACCTTCCTCAGTAATTTGATCTACCTCAAAAGTACTTGATTTGCTCAAAGATTCAACCTTACGTCACATAGAGAATTCTATGTTAGAGATTTAGCCTTCTTCCTCAAGATTTCACCCTCTGCCTAAGATAATAAATCTGTCTAGAAATCCAGTTTCCCCAGAGAATCAACCTCAAGTTGTTACCTTTAAATAACCTTCCAAGATTATAGAATATAATAAGATTCGTTGAAAATTTTTCTTACTGTAGATGAACAAAAGAACAATTGATCCAAATTCTTCTTACCAAGTGATGAGGTCGAATGGGCATATAGTAGATATTGAATGAACCCAAGTGGTATGTCTACAAGGTAGGATGACATGTCCTTCTTGGAGGGTTGACTTTATATTTGGAGGCTAAAATTCAAAACTTATCTTCTGAAGTCGACACAAACAACATGGCTTGAATTGGTTATTACATTTATTTGAAAGGCTAAGGCATTAATTATAAAGATCGACCATAGCTTTAAAATTAGACACTCCTTCTTAGTTAGGGAGGTATTCATAATGACTATCCAGATGTTCTCATGTTGAAAATTTTCTCTAAGAAAAGGTTATTACAATTCTTCATTAGCATCAACATCATCTAATTACCATAATATTGGTTAACAACTCTTGACCTATGGTAAATCAACAACATCAACTAATCCCCATAAATTTGGTCAGTACCTTTTGCCATAATTCTAGTTGATATATCTAACACATGGTGGATTATTTAGATTCAACTAATCACCACAATTCAAGTTGGTGCCTTTGACCCGTGGTGTATATACTAGTCTTTGATCACCATCATTCAGATCAACATCTTTGACCAATGGTGAAACTCAAAAGGCCTTGTTGTAACTCAAATTTTTACTTCCCTTAATATATATATATATATATATATATATATATATATATATATATATATATATATATATATATATATATATATATATCTATATATATATATATATATATATATATATATATATATATATATATATATATATATATATATATATATATATATATATACAATTGCAAAAGGACAAGATCAAGTTTATATTTTTATTATTATATAGTCATAACCCTTTCAGGCTCAAAAATTATTAATGTCAATTATATATATGTGGGCCCACAATATTAAATATGAGAGGGTTAAGTTTCATGCAACATCAAAGGCACCTCATTATAGTTCTTTATAGAGACAACATATCACACGGTGTTGTGACAAGCTAAAGCACTCGAATGTTAAAAATTGATAAGGGTGGCACAAAGAAGTTTGAAATATGGTTGATCTTGAAATAAACAACAGGGATCAATTACAACACTCGTCTATCACGTTTTATGAAATCGTTACAAGGGGTGTCACAAAGTGGTTAGCTATTTTTCGTAACCACTTATATTAAACATGTGGTTGCATTTCATTTGCTAGGTGATCATACCAAGAAAGTGAGACAGGTGAGTCGGTATCCAAGTCATATGCCACCTCATCCTCCCACATCATCCTCCACTTCATCCTTCTGCCACATCATCCATCTACACTTTTACACATCATTAAAATTCACTTTCCTTCTTAGAAAAAGGGTTAAAAAAAACTCATTTTGTTTTCTTTCTCATCATTCTCTATAGTTTGAAAGTTTCATTACCCACCATCCAAGTCATCAACCAACAATTAACACCTCAACTCCTCTTAATTTTGCACAATTACTACGTATTTATAAATTTCGTGTTATAATATAGTTTTTCACAATGATTAAATTTAAAAGAGACCTGAAGTCGCCCCCCAAGCCTGTAAATCCTAATCATACCACTCAAGAACTCTTAATGGATAAGGACGCTGAAATTCATGCTTCATTCCCCCCCTTAACTTCGAAGAAATCAATTTTGACGCTTTCGGCCATTTCTTGGACAAAAAAAGATAATTATAGGGTTTTTCAATCTAGGATGTACTATATCATAGCTCCCACTACCTATCATTTCCCCAAATTTGTAATCTTGGTAGAATCTTCATATGTTTCCCAAAGAAATTATGATGTTTCTTCTATAGGAGAAAATGTTCTTGAGGTTACATCTGATCTTATACATAGTGCATTCTATTTCCCCAGTGTTCAAAATTCTAAGCAGTTCATTGAGACTTCATTAATCTTGAAATTTACTTAGCTTTCATAATAAAATAAAAAGTATCTATTGAATTTTTTCCTCCACGGTTACAAATTCCTCGAGAAACTAAAAACCACCCTATGTCTTTGTTTTCTCAGGATGTACAAAAGGTCCTAGCCACAATCTTATCATTTCTTGGAGAAGATGACACCACCCCCAAGGATTCTACCATTGTAAAAAAAATTGTTATAACTTAGAAGGATACCAGGGTTGGCGATTGGTACCTTTTTTAGGAATTCATAGAGATAATGTTATATGGATGTGAGGTGCAACCACAGGGTCTTGACTGGGGGAGAAATACCATAACACATGGATTCATATTGGGGGATATACATTGAGGAAAAAATGAAATAATATATTGAGCATATAATAGTGGGTAAAGGGTTTTTATATGTTATGTATAAAAATTGGAGCTCAAAGTTAATGAAGATATATCAAGTTGGTGCCTTTGACCCGTGGTGTATATACTAGTCTTCATTCACCATCATTCAGATCAACATCTTTGACCAATGGTGAAACTCGAAAGGCCTTGTTGTAACTTAAATTTTTACTTCCCTTAATATATATATATATATATATATATATATATATATATATATATATATATATATATATATATATATATATATATATATATATATATATATCTAATTTCAAAAGGACAAGATCAAATTTATATTTTTATCATTATATAGCCATAACCCTTTCAGGCTAAAAAAATATTAATTTCAATGACATATATGTGGGCCCACAATATCAAATACGAGAGGGTTAAGTTTCATGCAACATCAAAGGCACCTCATTATAGTTCTTTATATAGACAACATATCACACGGTGTTGCGACAGGTTAAATCACTCGAATGTTAAAAATTGATAAGCGTGGCGCAAAGAAGTTTGAAATACGGTTGATCCTCAAATCAACAACAGGGACTGATTACAAAACTCGTCCATCACGTTTTATGAAATCGTTGCAAGGGGTGTCACAAAGTGGTTAGCTATTTTCCGTAACCACTTATATTAAACATGTGGTTTCATTTCATTTGGTAGGTGATCCTACCAAGAACGTGAGACAAGTGAGTTGGTATCCAAGTCATATGCCACCTCATCCTCCCACATCATCCTCCACTTCATCCTTCTACCACATCATCCATCTACACTCGTACACATCATTAAAATTCACTTTCCTTCTTAGAAAAATGGTTAAAAAAACTCATTTTTTTTTCTTTCTCATCATTCTCCATAGTTTGAAAGTTTCATTACCCACCATCCAAGTCATCAACCAACAATTAACACCTAAACTCCTCTTAATTTTGCACAATTACTAGGTATTTATAAATTTCGTGTTATACTATAGTTTTTCATGATGATTAAGTTGAAAAGAGACTTGAAGTCGCCCCCCAAGCCTGTAAATCCTAATCATACCACTCAAGAACCCTTAATGGATATGGAGGCTGAAATTCATGCTTCATTCCCCCCCTTAACTTCGAAGAAATCAAATTTTACTCTTTTGGCCAATTCTTGGACAAAAAAAGATAATTTTAGGGTTTTTCAATCTAGTATGTACTATATCATAGCTCCCACTACCTATCATTTCCCCAAAATTGTAATCTTGGTAGAATCTGCATATGTTTCCCAAAGAAATTATGATGTTTCTTCTATAGGAGAAAATGTTCTTGAGGTTACATATGATCTTATACATAGTGCATTTTATTTCCCCAATGTTCAAAATTCTCAACAGTTCATTGAGACTTCATTACTCTTGAAATTTACTTAGCTTTCATAATAAAATAGAAAGTATCTATTAAATTTTTTCCTCCACGGTTACAAATTCCTTGAGAAACTAAAAACTACCCTATGTCTTTGTTTTCTCAGGATGTACAAAAGGTCCTAGCCACAATCTTATCATTTCTTGGTGAAGATGACACCACCCCCAAGGATTCTACCATTGTAAAAAAAAAATTTATAGCTTAGAAGGATACTAGGGTTTGCGATTGGTACCTTTTTTAGGAATTCATAGAGGTAATGTTATATGGATGCGAGGTGCAACCACAGGGTCTTGACTGGGGGAGAAATACCATAACACATGGATTCATATTGGAGGATATACATTGAGGAAAAAATGTAATAATATATTGAGCATATAATAGTGGGTAAAGGGTTTTTATATGTTATGTATAAAAAATGGAGCTCAAAGTTAATGAAAATATATAAAGGTTTATAAAAAATGTTAATGAAAAAATGGATACCTACAATATCTAGCGAAAGTGGGGGTTTTTTAATTTGGGAAGGTGGCAAGTGACTTGGATACCAACTCACTTGTCTCGCTTGCTTGGCATAGTCGCTTGACAAATGAAATGACCACATGTTGTTTAATAGAAGCGATTTCGGAAAATAGCTAACCACTTTGTGACACCCCCTGCAGTGATTTCAGAGAACATGGTGGAGGGGTGTCACAATTGATCTTTGTCGGTGATTTGATGATCAACATTCTTTAAAACTACTTTCCGCCACCCCTATCCATTTCTAACATTTGATCACTTTAACCTATCGCAACACTAAGTGATATTCCATCAATATAAAGTAATATGATCTAACGCCTTTCAAGTTGCATGAAACTTAACACTTTCGTATTTAATATTTCAGACCCACATATATATAATTGGCATTAATAATTGTTGATATTGAAAGGGTTTGGAATATATAATAATAATAATATAAACTTGATCTAATTTTTTTGCAATTTTGTTTTACATATATAATTTTCTTAGTTTGATTTTTTATTTTTTAGGAGAAGTAAAAATTTGAGCTACAAAAAGTTATTTGGATTTTCACCATGGATCAAATATGTTGACCTGAATGATGGTGAACCAAGATTATTCTATATATAATGGATCAAAGGCACCAACCTGAATTATGGTGACTATTTGATGCTCAACAATGCACCATGTGTCCGAGATATCGACTAGAATTATAGTCAAATGTATTGACCAAAGTTATGGTAACTAGTTGATGTTGTTGTTGGCTAAAAATAATAATTGGTTGAAGACCCAAGTTCAAGCCCATGGGTCAACAAGGATCTGTTGTAGTCTGGGACAATGCCGACATTTTCACCTTATGCAATACTAAGTAAGGTGTGTCACCCAAGGCATGTTGTGACCTTAATAATGTAAGAGAGTTGGAAATGGGAGATCATGAACACCAACAATAATTGCTTGTTAATACATAAGCATCGCAAGTGAGGAATCCTTCTGCAAGTGCTAACCATACCATTAAGTGGAAAGGATTGAAAGATACATAATAACCAAAAAAGTGTTAATTGCCAAACATTCAGATATTAACAAAATTTCAGAGAACATACACACAAAATATCAGCCAACAACATCTCTTTATATTAGATTCAACATAGCACATCACATCATAATAGAGCCATCTCTCTTAGAGAACCATTAGGACTAACAATACAAACTTGCAAAGAAAACCACATCCCAAAGCGGATCTCCTCCTTTTCACGATTGTCCTCTCCTCCCTACTTCCCGATTTTCCTTCCAAATCCTCCTGTTGTCCAATCGAACTACCAGTCTGTATTATCCTTCCACTCGGCTGGCTCTGTAGCTCGACTGTCCTTTTTATTTCCCGCTTTCCTTCCACCACTCAGAGTGTACTCTAGATTACTCCCTATTGCTTCTGTAACTCTATGACAGTTGTCCCATTTTCAACAATAGAACATATGGATAATCATTATGAATATGTCCGTAACTAAGAGGGAGTGTCTAATTTTGTAGCTATGGTTGGTTTTAATAATTAATGTTTTATCCTTTTAAATAAATGTAATAATGAATTCAAATCATGTTCTTCATGTGGGATTCAAAAGATAAATTTTTAATTTTAGCCTCTAAATGTAAAGTCATCCCTTGAAGAAGAAAATGTAAACCTACCTTGTAGACACACCACTTGGGTTCATTCAATAGCTATCTATATGCCCATTCAACCTCACAATTGGTAGGAAGAATTTTGATCACTTTTCCTTTTTTTCATCTATAGCAAGACGAATTTTCGACAACCCTTCTTATATTCTATACTCATGGAAGGTTATCTAAAGGTAACAGATTGAGGCTCATTCTTTGGGTAAACAAAATTTTTATACAAATTTATTCTCTCAGGTGGAAGACTGAATTCTCAAGGAAGAAGACTATATAATGAGTTGTCTATACTTGATGTACAATATTAGGTGACATTTGAACAAAGATATAAGTATGGCGTTATACTTCTTACAATCCTTTATATGTAAGTGACACAGTTGTGAGGCATATTTAGCTACCATTCATGCCTAGTATATTAAAAAATCATTGATACTTTATTAAATCAACATTATTTGACATGAAATATATAATCGGTGAATTGAAAATTGTTTTAGTATAAGGATTTCTAGGATAAATATTATGTAGTTATGGGCATCAACATTATTTGACATGAAATTTGTAATCGGTGAATTGAAAATTGTTTTAGTATAAGGATTTCTAAGATAATCTTGTGCACTTATGGGCATGGAATAAAATTCATGGTTCTTCACTTATCATTTTTATTTTTATAATTTTAATATTCAAAGCAGTCAACTTTTGCATTCACTAGTTACATAATTTGTTTTTCCTATTTTAGTCATTTTATAGGTTGTGTCCATTGTCTATTCCACTTGTGGGGTTGTGACTTTTGATTAATTATTGCATAATAGGTTGGTGCTTTGTGATTTTATTTCTTGAGGTTATGTGAAATTGGTGAAAACTGTTGAATAATCACACACCATTAACACACATAAAAACACACAGATTTATATACAACATAGTCATGGCGGAAAAGGCTTCCGCCGCACGACTTCCTCACATATATTCTCTCATTATTAAAAGAATGCAATATTACAATTAAATAGATGAGTAGATTGTGTCTCAAGATAGTGCATTCTATCTTAGACACTTTGGTTGAGACAATTTCTCAACCAAACACACACCAATCTAGGAGCTACCTAAACTAACTTCTACCTTAGAGGAACAACCCAATCTACAGAGTTAGGCATACATTTCTAACTTTTAATATTTAATTTATTAATATATTTTGGATTTATAATTGTTTATGACAGAGGCTAACATTCCCTCCTTCAATGATAAATCCAAAATAAGAATGAGGAATCATCTTCCAGATTTTTATCCTCAAAAACATTGCCTGAAAAACCGTCAAAGCTGGATGCTAAAAAAATGCAATTTGAAGAGACCATGAGTCAACTGCATGTCTGATTCATCTCTAAATTATGCTTGAAAACTCCATTATGTGCCAAGTTGCAAAAGGATCCATCATCATTTGTGTGAAATCATCATCCTTTGTCCACCAAAAAAATTTGTTGAACACCCACTAGCTGATGATGTCAAAAAAAAAATCATTATTGCTTTTGTTATCTTGAAAATTTCTCACTGTTGCTTTTATGTCTACTGCCCACTGGTGAATTTTTTGATGCTCACTGGCTTCTTTTGCTGGTTTTGTTGATACTTTTAGTTTGACAATCACCGTCAATTTTATTGACATTTTCCCCCCTTTATCAGCTGAAAGGAGAGACAATCCTCTGGAAATTATTCCTGAACTCCCCCCTTTAGGTGTAGGAGTGTTGCACTGGTGTACTCCCCCGTTCAATTGCATGAGAGTGCCATCTTATAGTCACTGTCGGCTGCACTAGGTGTGATTGTATTCAGCTATAGAACTGATACAATCTTTTGACTGTGGACGACCATTCCCAAGGATCAATCCATTCATAATTTATCTTCAATCTGGCTGATTGTTATTAGTTGCAACATTTCTTTGATGAATTATTTGGTTTGCCACAAATTCCACAAGGATGGAGATCAAAACACTGATCTTCCATATGACCAGTTCTTTGACAATGAGGACATTTCGGTTTCACTTCAACTTCAGGTTGCCTGCATTTATGTTTGTCTGCAACTTTCTCAGAACGTGTTGAGGTGATTTGTTCAAGAAATCCTGCACTAACGAACTTAATGGGCATTGAATAATCTTGGATATGCAATTTGGCGTCATATTTGACATATCCTAAGCTCTGATACCACATGTTGAATAATTACACACCATTAACACACATAAAAACACACATATTTATACACAAACACAGTCATGGTGGAAAAGGCTTCAGCCTCACAGCTTCCTCACATATTCTCTCATTATTAAAATAATGTAATATTACAATTAAATAGATGAGGAGATTGTGTCTCAAGATATTGTGTTCTATCTTGGACACTTTGGTTGAGATAATTTCTCAATCAACACACACCAATCTAGGAGCTACCTAAACTAACTCCTAACTTATAGGAACAACCCAATCTAGAGAGTTAGGCATAAATTCCTAACTTTTAATATTTAATTTATTAATTTATTTTAAATTTATAATTGTTTATGAGAGTGGCTAACAAAAACATACATGGAGTGAAGTAGGCAAATTTTATCTCACATGGAGCAACTAGCCTTATCTAGCACTCAAGTTCAATATTATCAGGAAATCAAGGGAATTAGGAATATAACTAGGGATTTGTGGCTATAATCAATGCTACAATTCAAGCACATCTTGCCAGTGCATGATGCCATAGTGAGAAACTTTGAACCTTACTTATTTGAATTTATTTTGTGAAACATACTTCAATGACTTTTTTCTTAGGTTAAATCTTTAAAACCATAATTTGAGGGGATTAGGATCATAACAATAAATATGAGCAATTAAGATGATTGATTCTCGACCATTCCTTTTAAAACAAGGGTGTACAATATTGTGTGTAAAGGAATCTATACTTTGTGCTATTATTCTATAGAAAAAAAAATATAGATCTATTAGAGGAAATGGATATCAACAATAATTCTTTATTGTAAAATTTAAAAATAAAATAATTATTAACCATCATGAAAGTTGCGAATATTTTTCTTATTTGCAAGTCAATATGTATTTCTATTTATATAAGTTTAGTTTAAATGTTTATTTACTTTTTAAATGTTTTACAAAATAATTTATTAATTATTTTTTTGAAAATTAGAAAGAAAAATAAAAGTATTTATTCTATTTTTTATTACCAAAAGAATTATTAGTAAAGTATAAATTAAGAATATAATCTTATTAAAAAAAAATAGTAACCTTCTAATATAGATTTTTTAAAATTAATAAACAACAATTTCAAAATACATTTGATTGTCTTTTTTATTCAATTTTTTTTTTCCTTTATTTGTTTCCAATTTTTTCTATAGTTAAATTGTTTCTACTTTTAGTATAATTATAAAAGAATTATAACTATTTTCCTTTTTTTTTAATGAGATATTTTATGTAGCTTATCAAAAAAATTATTAGATATTTTATATAGCTTATCAATTGGTATGTTTAAATTAAAATTCATTTACTTCAACCAAAACTAAATACTAAATGATATATTTAGTTTGTTTCAAAATGCTCTTACCTCATCTAAAAGATTAGATCACATTTTCAGTAAAACATAAACTAGCATTTACACAAGGGTGCAAAGGGAACGTCGGATGCACATTAAATGGATGCACATTAAATGGATGTTGGATGATCAATAGTCTAAACGGGAGGACGAACCTGGAAGCAAGAGTTGTGAATTTTTTATTCGACAGAAAAACGATCCTTTTCCCATTTACTTTTCCGACTCCTTTACATTTCCTGAGAACACAACAGGCTCATAGGGCTTCCTAAAGACGCAACAAGCTCACATGTGTCGACTATTGGCTATTGAGTCTACTCTACAAATACGATGAACAATGTAACATATTCGTATGTAAAATGTTTTACAATGGTTATAGATGTCACATCAATTTGAAATTGCAACCGTGGTGGAAGATTCAAGTCACATAACGTGTTTGTTTGAGTGTTTGATTGAATCAACCTTGACTTGGCTTCACTGGCATCAATGTTCCAGTCGTTCTGATGGTGGGGTAAAAACCCACAGTCCCCAAAATTCTGTGTGCATGTAAATGCATCCAAATTTTTTTCATCCACTGCACATTTCAACCAGCGCAGTTCAACATTCTATCAACATTCTATCTCTGAGTTGGAAAATTAAATACATAATTCTAGAATCTTTAATAACTCAAATTTGGGATTTGAGTTATTAAATTAAAACTCTCTTGTATATAAGAACATCTACCCACACCTTTGGACTCGATCCAATTTTCAATCTGGAAACCCTTCTAACTGTGGGAGTTACTTGTCAAAGGCTCAACCTATGTATTCAACCATAGTCAAACTTCCCCTTTACACAAAAGGTTGAAAATTTCCCAAGGCTTATAATGCACCCTTTTTATATAACCCAACAATCAATCTTTAATGCAGGAACCCCTTATCAAAAGTTATAACAACCCTACATACAACAATAAACCAAGGTCCAACTTTACTTATGGTTCAACCCCTGGCAATACAACACATATAATATGCGCTCCTATGTGAAACCCAACGTTTCTATGCATGAAATTCGGGTATGGAAATTCTCATAACTCCGCCTTGAATAGAGGATCAACCACCAACATAAAATAAAAAAGATTATCTATCCCTTAATAAACCCCGACATAACACAAGATTCCATTTTGTAATTCGAACCATGCAACATATATTAAATCAAACCTTCGTAACCTTATTAACGCTGGCTACATCCTTTATGACTTCGATTTGAATTAAAATAACTTGATGGCATATAACGAATGCGCGTACCTTGGTCAAATATTGAACGGATCTAATGATCCATGTTGCGTCGCGCCCCAACCTTCAATCTGACAGTTATAATGGAGTTTCGCAATTTTTTGAGGTCCGAGCGTTAGCGCTCAATTTTTACGTGAAATTCGCGGTTTCTCAAATCTGCTCAGGGACACGTGGTGCTCACCTTGTGATATCGCGTTTATTTTATAAAAACAATTTACCTCCATTGATTGCACGCGATACTTCCGGGTTCACTCATCAAAAACCGCCTTCGCGTTCATTGTTCCACTTACTCACTTATTCATAGTTTCGCCTTTTTACAATTCCAGCACTTCAACTTCCTTAATATATCGTTCCTAGATAGCTCCTTAGTAATTGCGGATTAAATTCCGCCTTCTCCACTTGCATATGATTCTACTACGATTGACCACGAATTCTTTGTGTCTCAATTTGCCAGCAGTTATGTTAACTCAGCTCATTCTTGCTCAAGGCCGGTTCTCGCGGTTTTTACTGCACAACTTTCATTATATTAATCGCCTTCAATGAATTCAGAGATAAATCTCTTGTGTCCTTCATCAGGAAGGGTAAAACCCCATCTTCCCTCTGTATTATGGCTTTGAGGAAGGAATGGGTGTCGATTTGGTAGATCGAACCCAATGGCTTCTTACTAATTCATATACTTAATGTGTTCATTGTAATTAACAATGATGCTAAGAGTAGAGAAAAATTCTTTCACCATGTATGCCTGATATATTGAGGCAACTTTAGAAATGCCTTGCGTAAAGACTAGTTATCTATTTGAATTTGAAAGCTTCATTACAAAATGATTCATTTGCAACAAGGTCGAAACTTCTAAAGAGGGGATTACCTCAATCCTATAAGTATCTACAATCAACTATTTTGTAGAAAGATGAAGTTTATAGATCCATTCCAGAGTTCAAGGTAAAGTCTCAGTGACAATGAACTGCTCAAATTTGGTGAATTTCGTAGTACGCGATTGTCCCAGGATGTCATTGTTGGAGCTCAAGTCTTCTAGGTCTCTGCATTCATCCATGACAGAACTTAATTTAATTAAATGATTTTATATTGCAAAATATGTGAAATTACTGGAATGCGCATCTACACTCCCAGAAACAGTTAAAATCCATCGAATTTCTCACTGAAATTACAGCTTTTGCCTGTGCTAAAATCTTAAATATCAGAACAAGTGTTCGCCAAAAGAAAACCAGAGAATAAGTTCCGTTGAATGTCAGAAACCCTCACACATAGATATGGATCATTCGCCAAAAAATGGCATGGAGTCGGAAGAGCCACTTGTGGAAAAATTCAAGAACTGTCCGCTATGAACAAAATGAGGGCGTGAATCGTGAAAGTTAGCCTCCTAAATCTTGAAAGCATCAGTGCACGTCACGTCATTCAAGAAAATGGGCAGAAAAATTATGCTAACAGGCTAATAGAGGATAAACAAGTGGCAAAATTTTATTAGTCTTAAGGGCGATAGGAAATTTCTTCTATTGGCTGGAGTGAGCAGTGTTTGCTCAGCCCACTCCAGCAAAGAAAATGCCTCCGGCGTAAAAATAACATCACAAGAATTGAACGTGTATATATATATATATATATATATATATATATATATATATATATATATATATATATATTATTTAATGTGTCAAAAATTACAAAGTCTATTTACATTAATATTTTCCATAAGCTCATAATCTAGAAATAAATAGATGTGCTAGAGTTCCATTGTTAAATATTTTCTAGATTGTAGAGCAATAATCATACATACGATTTCACACAATTTTTTACCACGAAAAATCAACTTGGTGTTTAAACCAATAACTTGAGATAGAAATTCAAAGCAGGGAAGCATGTACATGTACAGATGTTTGAATGTAGCACGACTGAACAATTGTGCATGTATGGTTTTATACAATATTTTCTAATTAATATTGATATTCACAAGTGTCAAAGGTTAGTTTAATTGGTCGAGCTCTGATGATAAGAAGTGATCCCTTGAAGTATATCTATCTCATATATGTAAATTATTTTAATTATAAATTTTAATTTTAATTAGCAATCCTACATACAATTCCACACAATTTTTTACCATGAAAAATCGACTTGGTGTATAAACCAATAACTTGAGATAGAAATTCAAAGTAGGGAAGCATGTACAGATTTTTGAATGCAGCATAATGCGACTGGAGAATTATGCATGTATGGTTTTATATTTTACAATAGTTTACAATATTTTCTAATTAATATTGAGTTCCACAAGTGTCAAAAGTTAGTTTAATTGGTCGATCTCTCTTGATAAGAAGTTATCCCTTGAGGTAGATCTATCTCATATATGTAAATCGTTTTAATTATAAATTTTAATTTTAATTAGCTTTGCTTTTATCGTTGAAATTCTAAACTTAAGTAGTGATCCCTTGAGGTAGATCTAGCTCATATATGTAAATTATTTTAATTATAAATTTTAATTTTAATTAGCTTTTCTTTTATCGTTGAAATTCTAAACTTATAAATATGTTTTGTTACAATATTATGAGTCAATATTATGGTTTATCAATATTACATGTCTAAAAAACCATAAGGCATTTCATATGACATGGTTCATGAGATATTTTTTTCCTAATTGATTAATTGAATTATATATATAAAAAAAAGTGCCTCACTATTTTTGAGATAAATCTCAACTTTTGATGACTACTACTAAGAATATTATAAAATATTTTGTCGAGGTTAAATCCCTACCATCCACCTAATAATTATTGATAGTTAATTTAAAATTTTGAAAGCCCTATTCCCAAAATATTTGGTGCAATTATAAAACAAAAATTACTCCAACTTCTCGAACTTCCCCAATTACCTCATTTTTTATGAATTGTCTCAATTTTTGCAAACAACATAGTCTTTTCAGTTATTCAATTTAGTACACACCCCAATTAACTCCAATAACAAGCTTTTTTTTCAAGATAATCCCATTATCCTAATTTGACCTAAATATCTGAATGTGTCCAATTATCCCAAATTTTCCTAGTTACCCTATTTAAAAATTAAAGCTAATTTACCAATTCCTTGTATCAATTAAACATAATTTTCCTAATTTCCCAACTAAACCCAATTATCCCCAGTTTTAATTTCCTGATTAAACCCAGTATCCCTAATCCCAATTACTCAAATATAATTCCTTATATCAATTAACCATAATTTTCCTAATTTCCCAACTAAACCCATGTGACAGCTGACTTAAGTATTAACTAGTTGTTTAACTAGTATTATGTCATTTTAGTTATTATTTTGAAGAAAAGTGAAACATTTTTTTTTTTCTGGAAAATATTATATGAAAAACATGAATTAATTTTGTTATGTGGGAAATAAAATTAGTTATGAAAAAATAGTTCCATAAAAGAAAAAAGACTGATGGTAAAAAAACATTCCAGGAACTGAGAAGTGGTTGGACAATTACTTCTCCTCTGAGGATAAAATGTACATCCCAATGAGGAAAAGGGGTTCTACTCAAAAACTAAGGAAGAGAGTGAGGAATTTCCTAAGCTAGTAGAGACCAGTGGAAAACACTCAATGTTCCTAAAGATTTCCAGAAAAGACTGGACTTGGGGTCCTGAGGTCTCCAAAGAAATCTCTGTCAACCAATACTTATCAGGTGTGGAGCACGGGAAAGAGAAGGACATAATCACCTTTCTTAATGGTTGGGAGGACATCATCAGCAGAGTTCAAATTTAGATAAGTAACCAGAGTTATTTAATGCAGTTGAATTAGACATATGTGTTATTACACGAAATACACTCAGTTATGTGTTTTAATAACTTTATGGAAAACAACATTGTAATAGAAAAATATGCAAAGGCAAATAATTGAGTACTGTAAATATATGTGTGTGTGTGTGTGTGGAAATTCTGGAAGGAAAAAGTGTATAAAGCAATGTATGAGGTAATACATGAATTACTGTGTAAATCTTGTTACAGAAATAGTTATGTATATATTTCTTTGTAAAGATTTTAATCGATCAGAAGATAGTCAAATAAGATAACTAGGAAAAAAGAAGATGTGTAATATGCTGTTGAAAACATACAATATACAAAAAATAATGAAGTATGGAGCTATGTTAATTTAGAGTTATCTAGAGGTAATATGAATTTGAAAACAGATGATATAAAAAATTAATGAAGTATGGAGCTCTGTTAATTTAGAGTTATCTAGAGGTGAACTGTCTGTTCAAGGTTCGAGGTGGGAACCTCAAACCAGAACTATTCGTTACTCCTTACCTATATATATGCATGGACATGGGAATAGATTGTCTGGTAATCTTCATAAACTGAAAAGAAAACTACTTGAACATATTTAAAAATGATAAACTTTGAAATTAAATTAACATGTTAGTTTTTGCATAATACCAAAATTACCATGCCAGTGTATAATCTAAGAAATGGGAGAATACAACAGAGAAAATTGAAATGCAATGGAAGATAAAATCCATAGTCCAGCCAGAGGCATGGGATTTACCAATCCAAATTCAACTAGCAAGATACATAATATTATAAACAAAAACAGTTAATAATACTAAAAAGGGAAATAGTTCCATTACATCAATGTGTTCCACAAAACTCCGCAGTAGTATTGGAAAGAAAACCTCGTAGGGAAAAGTTCTATGTTTAAAGACAAAATTCCATGAGGATTTATACAAATGAACCATAAGTTATAAAAACTGAGTCAGGAAATTTCTATCCGAGACCAAAAGGAATAGGTTCGGAGGAAACCCAATAAACTCCATTAAAACTAAGGAAATTGTGACCATTACAAACGTTACAGTAATTAAATAAGATTGCATGTAAGCTGAGTTCTTCATTCACGAGACAGAAAAGAGAATAAACAAGCGAATTGATGGCTCTGTCTCTACGAGTCAAAATCCAGCTGGGTATTACACTAATCATGCCGGAGAAGAGAAAGAAATCTCAAAT
Source organism: Pinus albicaulis (assembly GCA_034641835.2). NCBI lineage: Eukaryota > Viridiplantae > Streptophyta > Pinopsida > Pinales > Pinaceae > Pinus > Pinus albicaulis. The sequence goes on along the minus strand of CM076579.1, from coordinate 1,545,408,434 downwards.
GAATAGAGTAGTATGATACGAAGCACCTGGAAAGGGTAACATAGTATCATTAGCCTGTGAAAAAAATTGAGCTTAACCATGGAGGAAACTCACGGTAAAGTCCTCAACCTTCGGGTTAAAGATCTACCTGCAACAACAAACAATGAAGTTCATTGGTAATGGTGAATTGTAAGAAGAATACCTGCAAGTATGAGATTAATGAGGAAAATAAAATTGGAACTTGCTTACCTGAACGACGATCCTATTCTGACATGCTGAGCTTCGAGCTGAAGGAACAGAGGAAAAACAAAGGGATTCAGGTGGTATTCTTCACAAAGTAATTATATAACCTGAGGGTTCGCATAAAGTAACCAGTGATCAAGAAATCGATAAACCGGAACCAAAGGATTTACTTGATGCTGTGGGGAAGACATCTTCTAGGTGTGGGCTGAGGGTTTGCAGCTAGAATGGACTCGAAAACTTACAATAGCCGGCACTGACCATGAAAAACCGAAAACCTTCCCTGATCCTGGTGGATATTGGTGGCCACCTGCCTATTCCACTTGGGCCCCCACCATTGTCTCTTTCAGTTTTTCAATTTCGGCATAACTTACTATTTTTAGCAGTTTTTGGGGTCCTGAACTTTCGGAGCCATTTTGAGGCCCTAAACGATGTTTTTTTGGGAATCGCGCCTCTAGAAAATATCATTCCGTTCTGAAATAATATTTCTGGCGAAAGTTGCAGTCATCGGATAGAGCTTTCTAATGTTGTATCATGTGCGTCAAACGGAGATAGTATGCCAAAGTTACATCCCTGGGAAGTTGAAACACCAATTTACCCAAACGGGGCCCATAGTTTTGGCGCTTCATCTCCTAGTGTTAGGTTTTTGGATGTTTAGGGTTCTCCATTGTTTCTCAATAATAAATAGGCCCTCGAGCCTCATTGTAACTCAGTTCAGAGGCCTGTAGCTAGCACATCTCTTCTCAGAGATAGCTACCAGTGACGTAGCTAGTTTTATTTCCATTCTGTTTCTAAGCAAATTTTAGTTCTTTGATATTAATGAAATGAAGTGTTATTTCCACTGCATCTCTGTATTTATGGTTATATGTTTATTTTTTTGTGTTCCTACATAAATCTGGATCAGTGGTATCATAGCGTTCTGCTTTTTCTCGATCGTTCTTTACATGTCCCCAACGAGGTCGGGGTATAAGGAGCTAGGGCTTGATTTGGTGGAACCTTTGCAAGATCAGCCTTGAAAACCTTGACGAACGCCCATGGGGGACGAAAATAAAGATGAGGGAGCAGGAGATCCTATCAAAATATTGCTCGACGAGGCCCTCGAAAAAAAAAGGAACGCGATGATGGATAACTTTGCTCAGATCCTTCAACAACTGCCCACCGAAGGTGCATCTGCATCCAGCAGCCACTCTGGAGGTGTGACTCCTTTTAAGGTACAAGTAAATTTTGACATTCCCATATTTGAGGGTCAAATAGACGCAGATGTCGTAGATAGATGGTTGAATCTATTAGAAGGATATTTCTCTGTTCATGACTTTTCAGACCGGGAGAAGATTATTTTTGCACTCCTGAAAGCTACCCCCCATGTTAAGGACTGGTGGGAAACCTACTGTGAGAACAAGGACCAGACAGAACCCTCTCTGTTCTCGACCGTACCAACTTGGAATTCTTTCCGAGACGCCGTCAAGGAACAGTACTATCCCGTGGGGAGCTATGAGGACAAGTACATACAATGGACCACGCTGCGACAACAAAGGGATCGAGATGTGCATGAGCTGACGAATCTGTTCCATACCCTGCGCACAAAGTTGGGTATCAAAGATTCAGAGAAACATCTGGTGCTAAAGTATCGTAGCTGTCTGCACAAATACATTTAGGAGGAAATGGAGTTCCTTGACATCTCCTCGCTTGGAACGGCATACCGGTATGCTGCCAAGATTGAGCAGAAATTCAAGCAGAAGAAGCGAGACTTTGGATCTGCGAATCAAAAGAAAGGGAAAGGTGCTTCCAAACCGCAGAACAAAGGACCGAGCCAAGGCATGGCGGCTAAAGACAACTCATCGAAGCCACAAGAAAAGAACAGCACCGCAAAGCCAAAGAAGGACACGGGAAAGTGGTGTGAGTTCCATAAGAGCTCCACTCACAACACGAGTGAGTGTCGGGCCAAGCAGTCGCTAGTGGCCGAGATGAGGGCTTCTGAGTCAGATGCATGCTCTGACTCCGAATCAGAACCTGAAAAGGGGAATGAAAAAGGAAAACAGATTATTGATGCGGAGCCCAACGCCACTGTTGCCACTACAAAGGTCCAGAAGGAGGAACCGGAAGATCCAGAGGAGGAGGAACGTCTCTTCCACTCCCAGATGTGGGTAAAGGACTCCCCTGTACAGTTCATTGTCGACAATGGGAGCCAAAAGAACCTCATTTCAGCAGACGCCGTGAAGTGGTTGGGCTTGCCGACCACAACTCACCCACATCCATACACCATCAGGTGGCTTCACCAAGGACGAGATCTCCGCGTCAGCCAGCAGTGCCGCCTTCCCTATAGCATCAAGCCCTTCACGGATGAGGTATTATGTGACGTTGCTCCTATTGATGTTTCTGATGTATTATTAGGACAACCATACTTGTGGAAGCGTCATGCTGTGTATGAGTCTCGACCTCGTGCTATTATTGTTACTTTGGGAATAAGTTGTACAGGATACCAGAGGTACCACCTCCTGCGACTATCTCTTTGGTTACTGCAAAAAAATGCATTAAGCTCATTTCCCAAACCAGGAAATTCGTTTTCCTGATGATCCGCCCCCAGGGCAAGAAGAAGACTGCAGCCACGACCTCCAGACAGGGCTCCTCTACATGACAACAACAAATGGATAAGGTTGTGGAGGAGTATGGGGACATCTTCACCTCACCCACAGGGGTTTCTCTGCACTGTCAGGTCAAGCACTCGATTGATCTGATCCCAGGTGCGCCGCTACCCAATGGACCGATCTATCGGCGCTCTGTTCTGGAGAATGATGAAATCAAGAGGCAGATTCAGGAGCTATTGCAGAAAGGTCACATCAGACCAAGTTCATCGCCCTGTGGGAGCCCGATCGTGTTGGTACAGAAGAAGGATGGGACGTGGAGACTCTGTATTGACTATCGGGCGCTGAACAAGATAATTGTCCAGAATAGGTACTCAATCCCACAGATTGATGATCTTCTGGACCAACTCAAAGGTGCAAAATATTTCAACAAGATCGACCTAAAGTCTGGGTATCACCAGGTACCAATTGAACCCTATGATGTGTGGAAGATTGCATTCAAAGCCAAGGAAGGCATTTTTGAATGGCTGTTCATGCCTTTCGGGTTGACAAATGCTCCTGCAACCTTCATGAGGATGACGGACGACATCTTGCGGCCATTCACCAACTCATTTGTAGTGGTGTACTTGGATGACATTCTGATCTTCAGTAAGACTTGGGAAGAGCACCTTCATGACATCTGACAAGTCCTCCAAACACTGCGAGAACACAAGTTGTGTGCCAATTTGGAGAAGTGCACGTTTGGCATGACCTAGGTTCAATATTTGGGATACATTATTGATGAAAGGGGGGTGCATGTGGACCCAGCCAAGATCCAAGTCATTCGGGATTGGCCAGCCCCAACCACTATAACAAAGCTTTGCAGCTTTCTGGGTCTTGCTAATTTCTACCATAGATTCGTGCTGGGATTCTCTCATATCACTTGGCCCTTGAGTCAAGTCACCAAGGGAGGAGCAAGAGAAAAATTCTTTTGGTCGGAACCTCAACAGAAGGCGTTCACAGAATTGAAAAATCCCCTTTGTTCTGCCCCAGTGCTCACATTACCAGACTTGCAACATCCATTTGAGATCGAGATAGATGCCTCTGACTATGCTATTGGGGCAGTTCTTACTCAACAGGGACATCCAGTGGCATATCACAGTGAGACATTGTCTGAGACAGTTCGCAAGTATCCCACCTATGACAAAGAAATGTATTCCATTGTGCGAGCCTGTCGACAATGGAAGCATTACATTTTGGGGAAGGAAACAATCATCCACACAGACCACCGGCCCCTGCAGTTCATACAGACACAAGGGAAGTTGCGGAATGATCGCCATCAGAAGTGGTCCACATATCTGCAACAGTTTCATTTGAACATCAAGTACAAGAAGGGTAGCACCAATAATGTTGCAGACTGCCTCAGCCGACCACCGATCGTGGCGCTCACCACCGTGCTCAACTCTTGTGGGCACGAGACTTCTGATTGGCCGCTTCTCTATGAGAGTGACCCAGAAGTCGGCCACACTTACAAGGCACTCTTGGGGGGCACGCAAGTTCCAAATTTTCACCTCCAAGATGCACTTTTATGTCACCTGGGACACCTTTGTGTTCCTTCAAGCGAGCGTGCCAAGATGATATGGGAAGCACACTACAGTCGAGTCGGTGGGCATTTCGGGGTCGAGAAAACAGTAGCAATACTACAGAAGTATTTCTATTGGCCGAACCTTCGAAAGGATGTCGAGAAGCACATCAGATCCTGCACTGCTTGTGCCATTGCCAAACCGACCATCGAGAAGCAAGGCCTATATACTCCACTACCTACCCCTAGTCGACCGTGGGAATCCATCTCCATGGATTACATGTCGGGCCTGCCTTCTACTAAGAATGGAAATGACTGTGTTTTCGTGGTCGTTGACAGATTCTCGAAGATGGCCATCATGGCGGCCTGTAAGAAGAATATCACAGCAGAAGCCACTGCTAAACTCTTCTTTGAACGAGTGTGGGTGCAATTTGGGATCCCACAGTCTATCATATCAGATCGGGATAGCAGGTTCCTCAGCACATTTTGGTCCAGCCTCTGGTCGATGTTGGATACCAAGCTCACCAAGTCCACAGCTTTCCATCCCCAAACAGATGGCCAGACAGAGGTCGTCAATAGAATGATTGTACACATTCTGCGCATGTACAATTCAAAGCATCCACACACATGGGACAAGAGCCTCCCCTATGTACAACATAGTTATAACCGGGCTCTCCACAGTTCAATTGGCCATAGCCCTTTTCAGGTGGGCTTGGGATTCCAGCCACTATGTCCCATTGACGTAGCCATGCCATTTGCAGCTGCTCAGGCCGATTCAGCGCACGTCCAGTCTGAAGTTGACAAAGCAAGTAGCTTCATCGAGCGCATTCAACACATCCGCCAACAGGTTCATGATATATTGGACAGAGCCAATGTGAAGTACAAGCAGCGCCATGATCAACACCGAGTGCCACACCACTTCCAGGTGGGCGACAAAGTATGGCTACATTTGCAGAAGGAGCGCCTCACTGGACCTCACCGCAAGCTTCGCCCGCTCCGATACGGGCCGTACACCATCACCAAGGCTGTAGGTAACAATGCCTTCGAGCTTAGTATTCCACCATTCCTTGGTCTGCACCCGGTCTTCAATGTGGATCGCCTTCGTCCTTACTTTCCACCTCTACTGGACACCTCGGACATTGCAGAACAACTCACACCAACAGAGTTAAACCCAGACTGCATGGAACAGGCCACCACAGATTGTATCATGGACATGCAAATTAAGAACACTCGCCAACAGAGGATCCAACTGTATCGGGTTGTCAAAGCTGGCCAACTTCTGCACCAAGGAAAGTGGTTCACCAGGGACCAAGTTCAGCAGAAATTTCCTCATCTCATGGAGGAACTTAACGCAATGGGGACCATTGCTTCCTAAGGGGGAGGAATGATCCATGTGGATATTGGTGGCCACCCGCCTATTCCACTTGGGCCCCCACCATTGTCTCTTTCAGTTTTTCAGTTTCGGCATAACTTACTATTTTTAGCATTTTTTCGGGTCCTAAACTTCCGGATCCATTTTGAGGCCCTAAACAACGTTTTTTGGGCATCGCACCTCCAGCTAATATTCGTGGCGAAAGTTGTATTCCTCGGATAGACCTTTCTAATGATGTATCATGTCCATCAAACGGAGATAGTATGCCAAAGTTACGTCCCTGGGGAGTTGAAACACCAATTTACCCAAACGGGGCCCATAGTTTTGGCGCTTCATCTCCTAGGGTAAGGTTTTTGGATGTTTAGGGTTCTCCATTATTTCTCAATAATAAATAGGCCCTCAAGCCTCATTGTAACTCAGTTCAGAGGCCTGTAGCCGCCACATCTCTTCTCAAAGATAGCTACCAGTGCCCTAGCTAGTTTTATTTCCATTCTATCTGTAAGAAAATTTCAGTTCTTTAATATTAATGAAATGAAGAATTATTTCCACTGCATCTCTGTATTTATGGTTATATTTTTATTCTGTTGCATTCCTGCATAAATCCGGATCATTCCCCAAACTACGAAGAAAGGGTGAGAAGCAACTTTGTCTCCAAAAACATAGAAACCAGCGGAGCAACCCTTCCCAAACTCAGACCGCAACGAGATAAATCTGTTAACACATAATACATGCTCTTCCATAAATGCTACAACACCGGGAGGAGGAGGGCGATGAGCCTGCAAAATCAAGCTACCGCAAGGGTTGCGGGCAAAACCACGATGTGAACCGTGTGAAATAGAGGAATCGGGTCAGGGTTGCAGGGGTAATACCTATGCAACTTCCCACCAAAATCTTAGCATTGATTTTCCCAATAATTGAATGGTGGATGGGAGGGCAGGTGGCCCCAATAATCATAGAACAAATCCCAAAATCTTGAACAAATTTGTGTCATAAAGAGTCAAGGACATGGCAGGTGATCGAAGGTACGCAAAAATTATTCTGAGGAATTTAATTAATTACAAGACTAGTATCATAAACTATAATGGTCGCAATCAAGTAAATAATTTCATACTTATGCATAACAATAATTAATGTGAGGAAACAGAGCTAATAAAATGAAAACGCAATGGTTTCCAATAAATATACATAAACCATACTTATGAACATTGCATAGTATATGAGCAAACATGGGTTCCTCCTTAGGATATTAATCTTAGAGTAACATGTAAAGAAAAAAATTATGTTGAATGTTACAAGTGGTATCACAGCAGTGTTTGCATGCTGGGACCCTCGAGGTCACCTAACATGTTAAATTGTGTGTATCCTGATGCACAGAAAATAAGTAGTGTTGTAAAGGATGATATGAGAAGTGGATCTACATAGCAAACACCTCAGAATATCGGGGAACCTACACCTCAAGTATACCCAGAAATGAATCATGAAATGTGGATTCAGTTGAGTGTGGATTAGCACCAGCAGAGCAGTAGACTGCTGGAGGAACAACAACACCAGACCAGTTTATTGCTGAGTACTATGCAGAAGTTACAGGAAGAAATGTTCCGAGTGAGAAGTCACAATGAACGATTGATGCAAGAGAAGGAAAGGATACTTAAGAGCCTTTTTGACAAACAGAATCAAGGGGTGTTGCAACCCAGTCCTAACAGGGATATTGAAGAAGAAAACGAACAGAAAACCAAGGACCAGACCATTGACAGAATGGGTAGGAGCCCTTCACAGTGAAGAAACAAGAACAAAATCTACAATGAAGCAGATTTTGGTAATGCGTCAGATCAGCAGGAAATTAAGAAACAAAAGGTGGAACTACAAGGTGAGTTTCAGAAGATAAAACCACCTACATTTGATGGAGAAGCTGAAGAGGTGGTAGAGGCTTGGCTGATTAATATGAATAAGTACTTTCAAGTCTACGAGTACAGTAGCAACCTTAAAGCCAGATTGGTCATTTACCATTTGAGGGAGAAAGACACCCTATGGTAGGAGGAAGTAAAGAATGTTCGCAACATTGAAGATCAAGATGTGACATGGGATTCATTCCAACAATACTTTAAAGACAAATACTTAATTGAATGGTTCTATGATGAAAAATCTAGATAATTCCATGATTTGAACCTGGGTCAGATGACTATCGATGAGTACATAACCAAGTTCACTTCCCTATTAAGATACGCTCCTTAGCAATTAAAAGTCTAAGGTTCAACGGTTCCTAAGTAGTTTTCCAATCCACATGAAGGAATGAATTGAATTCATAAATCTTAGGACCATGGACGAATAAATTCAGAAGGCAAGAATGTGCTATCAGTAGTCCAAGGCAAAAGGGGAAATGGGCAAAAGCTAGCAGCCAAGAAAAGGACAGAAAAGCAGTTCAAATTTCAAGGGTGTTAGAAATAACAACTTTAAGAATTGTGCATGGAGTTCAGTGAGAAAATAGTTTGGTAGAAATAATCAAAGAACACGATGGCCTACTAAAGAGAGGCCTACAGAGGCTTTCGGCAAACCCGAGCAAGGACAAATTCTCAAACCACCTCTGCAGTATTAGGGGTGTGGCAAGGCACATTGTTACAAAAATTACCCATATGCAAGAAGCTTCTACAGTGGGAGATGTAGCCCAAAATATACCCAGAATCAACACAGCGTTGGAAGACCGTAAGGTGGATTATCAACCAACGACGATAGAGTTGGAAGGTAAGCTACTCTCACAACCTGTTTTTATTTTGGTTGACCCAGGTGCAAGTTTAAGCTATGTAAAACCCAAAATATTAGAGGTATGTAAATTAAAAATTCAGAAATTCAGAAATCCTTTACTGGTACAGCTAACCACAGGTGCAAAAAGAAAAGTAAGTTCTAAAATTCCAAATTGTACATTCGAAACTGGAGACCAACAGTTAAACGTGGACCTAAACATACTGCCATTAGGATCTTATGATGTACTGCTGGGCATGGATTGGCTGGAGAAGCATTGGAGTTTAGTGGACTCTAAAGATATATTACAGAGTGCAAAATGGGACACGCAAAGAGATTCAGGGAACCAAGAAACCATTACAGCTGTGTCCTATTACAACATCTCAAATCAATAAATGTATGAGAAAAGTATGTCAGAATTATGCCATCCAAGTGGGATATGCCAACTCCAAGGCAAAGAATTGAGTACTGTATATATATATATGTGTGTGTGTGTGTGTGTGTGTGTGTGTGTGGAAATTTTGGAAGGAAAAACTATATTTAGCAATGTATGAGGTAATACAGGAATTACTGCGTAAAGCCTGTTATAGAAATAGTTATGTATATATTTCTTTGTAAATATTTTAATCGATCATAAGATAGTCAAATAAACATAACTAGGAAAAAGAACAATTTGTAATATGTTGTTGAAAATATACGATATACAGAAAATAACGAAATATGGAGCTCTGTTTATTTAGAGTTATTTGGATGTGAATTGTCAATTCAGGGTTTAAGGTGGGAACCTCAACCCAGAACTCATTGTTACTCCTTACCTATATATATATATACATGAACAGGGGCATAGATGGTCTGGTCATCTTCATAAACTAAAAAGAAAACTACTTGGCTAATATATTTAACACTGATAAACTCTAAAATTAAATTAACATGCTAGTTGTTGCGTAATACCAAAATTACCATGCCAGTGTATAATCTGAGCTATGGGATAATACAACAGAGAAAATCGAAATGCAATGGAAGATAAAATCCACAGCGCGGCTAGAGGCGTGGGATTTACCAATTCAAATTCAACTAACATGATACATAACCTTATAAATGAAAAAAGTGAATAATAATAAAAAGGGAAACAGTTCCATTACATTAATGTGTTCCACAAAACTCCACAATAGTATTGGAAAGAAAACCCTGTAGGGAAAACTTCTATGTTTGAATACAAAATTCCATGAGAATTTATACAAAAATAACTATAAATTATACAAACTAAGTCGGGAAATTTCTATCTGAGACCAAAAGGAACAAGTTCGTAGAAAACCTAGTAAAATCCATTAAAACTAAGGAAATTGTAACCATTACAAACATTATAGTAATTAAATAAGATTGCATGTATGCCGAGTTCGGCATTCACAAGCCAGGAAAAATAATAAACAAGCGACTCGATGGCTCTGTCTCTACGAGTCGAAACCCAGGTGGGTATTACACTAATCATGCCGAAGAAGAGAAATAAGTCTCAAATGAATAGAGCAGTATGATTCGAAGTACCTGGAAAGGGTAACATTGTATCATTAGCCTATAAGAAAACTTGAGCTTAACCATGGAGGAAACTTGCAGTAAAGTCCTCGACCTTCGGGTTAAGGATCTATCTGCAACCACAAACAATGAATTTCATTAGTAATGGCAACTAGTAAGCAGAATGCCTGCAAGTTTGAGATTAATGAGGAAAATAAAAACGGAACTTGCTTACGTGAACGAAAATCCTATTACGACATGTTGAGCTCCGAGCTAAAGGAATAGAGGACAAACAAAGGGATTCAGGTGGTATTCTTCACAAAGTAATTATATAACCTAAGGGTTCGCAAAAAGTGACCAGTGAGCAAGAAATCGGTAAACCAGAACCAAAGGAGTTACCTGATGTTGCGGGGAAGACCTCTTCCAGGTGTGGGTTGAGGGTTTGCACTTGGAATGGACTCGGAAGCCTGCGATAGACGACACTGACCATGAACAACCGAAAACATTCCCCAAACTCCGGAGAAAGGGCGAGAAACAACTCTGTCTCCAAAAATGTTGAAATCAACGAAGTAACCCTCCCCAAAATCGAACCACGGTGAGATAAATCTGTTAACACATAATATGTGATCTTCCATACCTACTACAACACCGGGAAGAGGAGGGCAACGAGCTTGAAACATCAAACCACTGCAAGGGTTGCGGGCGAAATCACGACATAGACAGAGTGAAATGGAGGAATTCGGTTAGGGTTTCAGGGGTAATACCTATGTAACTTCCCGCCGAAATCATATCGTCGATTTTCCCAATAATCAAATGGTGGATAGGAGGGAAAGTGGCCCCAATAATCATAGACCAAATCCCAAAATCTTGAAAAATTGTTTGTCATAAAGATTCAAGGACATAACAGGTGATCCATCATACACAAAAATTTTTCCGAGGAATTTAATTAATTACAAGACGAGTACCAGAAAATATAATGGTCGCAATAAAGTAAATAATCGCATAGTTATGCATAACAATAATTAATGTGAGGAAACGGAGTTAATCAAATGCAAACGCAATGGTTTCCAATAACTATACATAAACCATACTTATGAACATTGCATAGTATATAAGCAAACATGGGTTCCTCCTTAGGAGATTAATCTTAAAGTAAGATGTAAAAAAAATAAATTATGTTGAATATTACAACCCAATTATCCCCAAATTTAATTTCCTAACTAAACCCAATATCCCTAATCCAAATTACTGAAATAGAATCATTAAACATAATTTCCCCAATTAACATATTTTCCTAATTACTTGCACTTTGGTTTTTTTGCCCAATTACTCTATTTGAACCAATTAGCTTTGACATGCCTAATTTTTTAGATTTTTCGCAATTTTTCCAAATTTCTCATTTATTTGCGGAGATACCCAATTTTTATTATTTGTCTTCAAAATCTATTTACTTTCTCTACTAAAAGTGGCATTCTACGTGTAGAATATGAGCTTTATTAGGGTGGACATGTTGTTAGATTTTTAGATTTCTAATACCATGTTAGATTTTTTATGAAAAGCACAAAAGAATATAGTTGTAAAAAAAAGGAAACACTAGCAATTCTAAGCTTGAGACAAAAGAGAGAAGAAAAAATGAGAGAACATTCTATATAACAAAGAGACAAATAGAAATATACAATAATTCTAATTATGAGGCCAAGAGGCCAATGGAATTTCTTGTGTTACAATGAAATCATGAGTACATATTTATAACATTTTTTAGGAGAGAGAAAAAATGTGTACTAGGTGTGATTCCTTAGTACATACACATGAAAAAAAAAAAAAAAACACCCACTTGGTTTCAATTAACTAACCCAAAAAAGGAATTAGAAATATTATATTGTTAACTATGAATAGAAACAACCACAAATAAGCAATACAAGCTCAAAAATTATAACCAAAGCCTAATAAATAAAGTCTCCGTGAGAATAGAAGAATAATTTGATAAGGTAAACACCAACAATAACACTAAGTTTGTGAAGATAATTACTCACATTTTTAAGAGAAAAAAAAAAAATTTATATAATAAATAATGTTAATAGATATGTCCAAAAATATATACAAGATGAGTCCAAAAATTATGTACGCTTAAATATATATAAATGTATTAGTCATGTTTCAGTAATACGATTGGTTGAGGATGGGTTTGTCCGGAAGAAGGTGACACTTGATTAAATTTTAGGGCTGGTTGTGCCCTGTATTATGGAAAGGAGGCTAAAGTTAGATGCTTTGTATGTGCTAGGTGATGGGTGGTTGTGTCTTGTGTGTTAGGGGAAGAAGATCGAAGTCAGATGCTTTTGTAGGTGCTAGATGATTTTGATTGATTAGATATTTTTAGGTCTTAGTTTTTCGGAACACCATAAATCACCTAAAAAAAATTACAGACAATTTGACAAACAAACAAAAATACATAAATATAAAAGTCAAGCCTATACTAACCAACACTGTTCTAACCATCCAATCCATTGCTCCATTTTCGTCTTCTTGTCAAATGGCTTTTTGACCACGTTGCAGGTATTGGCCTCAGCGAGTTTCGAGTATCAGCTTTTCCAGCGAATACTTCAAGTTGTGGACCTCACGTCCCTCGTAGTGCTTCAGTCGCTGGCGTTTCTCCATCCCATCCCCCTGAGCTGATGGGGCTCCACCGACTCGTTTACCTGCATGTCTATGACAACAAACTCGCGGGAAAACAACCCCTGTTACTTGTGAAATGTCGCAAAAAACAACCATTCCTCTATGACGCACAAAAGCAATTTGACTACAATTTCTACCTCGAACGAACAAAACTATTTCGCAAACTCGTTCTTGTTAGAGACACCTCGTGGCTTCGATCTCAATAGTCCCTGTTTAGATATAATTTTTATTTATTTTTATCTTTTATCTTAACGAATGATTTAAAGTGTTAAAGAAAGAAAGTTACAGCGATGGGCAGTCTCATCAATCAATATTCCCTCTTTTGTGTTAAAGTGTTACCGCGATTTTTTTTTCAAAAAAGTCCGATCAGTTTGGATTGGATTATTAGGGTAGATTTTGGAATTTTTTTAATAAATAATGACCAATAAGATGGGAATATTTTCAGTTTGGAATGGAGCGAGAGAGCAAGAAAGTCGGATGAGTTTGGAATGGAGCGAGAACACAAGAAATTCTGATGAGTTTGGAACGAAACTGGATCCCGACAGTCACTATCTTACATTTTGGAATTTAGAAATTTAGAAACGCTAAGTTTATAATAGATATGGAATTTGGAATATGTTTAATAAAATGGGAGTATATTTAATTGATTTTGTTAAACTTTTAATTATATTTAAAATTATATATATATATGAAATTTGATTTTAAAATATTGAAATTGTTAAGTTTGTATAGATAAGATTTTCTAGGGTTTTGAATGTGTAAATATTTAAAAATTTATTTTAAGTAATAAAAATTAATTATTTTATCGAATATTGTAAAAGAAAAAAACTTAATTTAAGAGAATTTATGAATTAAAAAATAAAAAATAATTATTTTATCAAATATTGTAAAAGAAAAAACTTAATTTACGAGAATCTATTAATTAAAAAGTTTATTTGGTGATATTAATTTCATTAGATTGCTCTCATTTAAGGCTGCCTTTTCCTTTCCATAGGCTTTATCTTAAGAATAATTACTTTTTATTTGCTTAACCTTAATGTTCAAGGTTTATGGTGAATGCATAGTAAAATATTTGCTAATTTCTATTGAAATCCACAATGTCAAGGTTAGTTTAATGGGTCGAGCTCTTATAGGTTCACTAGTAGACATCCCATAGGAAGTCCTTTGAGGTAGATCTATTTCATATATGCAAATTCTTTTAATTATAAATTTTAATTTTAATAAGTTTTGTTTTTATTGCTGAAATTTTAAAGTTATAAATAGGGTTTGTTACAATATTATGGTTTATCAATATCACATGTCTAAAAAAATCATACTTATTTCATTTGACACTTGTTCATATGACATTTTTTTTCTAATTAATTAATTGAATTAAAAAGCAAGAAAATTCCACACTACTTTTGAGATAAATCTCAACTTTTGATCTTTGACTACTATTAAGATATTATAAAATATTTTATGGATGTTAAATCTCTACTATTTACCTAATAATTATTGATATTTAAATTAAAATTTTGAAAATCCTGTTCCAAAAAATAGTGGTGTAATTATAAAAAAAAAGTACTCCAACTTGTGCAACTTTCCCAATAAGCACAATTTTCCCCAACTACCCCAATTAGATATGTTTTTATGAATTGTCTCAATTAAACAAACTGGTCTGAGTTTTTTCCCACATAATCCAATTATCCTAATGTGACCTAATTACCCCAATTTGTCCTATTATCCCAAATTTCCCTAGTTGCCCTAGTTACAAAATTAAAACTAATATACCGATTCCTTGTATCAATTAACCAAAATTTTCCTAATTTCTCGACTAAATCCAATTATCCCCAATTATAATTTCCTAACTAAACCCAATATCCCTAATCCCAATTACTCACATAGAATCATTAGACATAATTTCCCCAATTATTTGCACTTTGGTTTTTTTTCCCCAATTACTTTATTGGAACCAATTAGCTTTGACATGCCTATTTTTTTTAGTTTTTTCACAATTTGTTTCAACTTTCCCATTTATTTGTCGAGATATCCTAATTTTTATTGTTTCTCTTCAAAATCTAGTTACTTTCTCTACTAAAAGTGACATTTTATGCGTAGAATATGTGCTTTATTAGAGTGCACATGTTAGAATTTTACATTTCTAATATCATTTTATATTTGTTATCAAAAGCACAAAAGAATATTGTTGTGAAAAAAAAAAAAAAACGCTAGCCATTCCAAGCTTGCACATGTTAGAATTTTACATTTCTAATATCATTTTATATTTTTTATCAAAAGCACAAAAGAATATTGTTGTGAAAAAAAAAGAAACGCTAGCAATTCCAAGCTTGACACAAAAAAGAATGAAGAAAAAATGAGAAAACACTTTCTACACCAAAAAGACAAATAGAAATATACACTAATTCAAATTATAAGACCAAAAGACCAATGAAATTTCTTGTACTACAATGAAACCATAAATACATATTTATAACACTTTTTAAGAGAGAGAAACAATGTGTATTAGATATGATTTCTTAATTCATCATAAAAAAGGACCCATTTAATTTCAATTAACTAAACCAAAAATAAAATTCATTATATTGTTAACATGAATAAAAACAATAATAAAAAGACTAAAGTCTAATGAATAAAGCCCATGCAGAATAGAAGAATAATTTGATAAAGTAAACACTAAGCTTGTGAAGATAATTTCTCATATTTTTAGTTAAAATAAAATGATATATATAATAAAATAATGTTAATAAATAAAAACATGCTATAATAATATAATACATATCACTGTCACACATTATTATACATGGCAACAGTTACAAAAATAAGGTAAACTTGTTAAAAATAAACATGATATAAATAATACTCTTATAAACTGAACTCGTTAAAAATAAACATGATATAAATAGTACTCTCCTTGAAGAGCATTAAAAAGTGGATATATACTAACAAGTGAAAGACAATTAGAAATTCCGTTATGCATAAATCTCAATAATTTACCGTTGTTCTACTCGAAATAAGAAGCAACAATTTACAGATGTTCAAAAGAAGATATATATTCAATTATATATGATATTATAAGGAGGTCATTAACCCATCTTAGAAGATTAAAAGTATTTCTTTGTTTTAATTAGCTCAAAGAAGAAAATTAATATAGCCAAGATTAAAACAAACTCTCCTGAGCTCCATAGTGAAACATGTCGTTGGAAGGTTCCTAAAACACCATGGATGGAAAGGATCTGTCATCTATGTGAGAATATGAACATCGAGGCATAGGAATAAAATCTTAAATCAAACTAAATAACTCTTTTCTTTAGGTCAGATAGACCAAAGATTGGTCTCAGTGGACGTTAACCATCCATCATCATCATCATCATCATCATATATATAAGTTTAAATATATATAAATTTATAAATTATGTCTTATTAACACAATTAGTTGAGGATGGGCTTTTCATGAAAGAAACCTAGGATCAAAGCTCACTAAATGGTTGTGCTTTCTGCTAGAGAAAAAGACATGCTAAAAATTCCAGTCACTGGCCCAAGCCCAATACCCTTGCAAGTGGGAGATAACTTTAACTACTTAAATGACCATAGATGATGGCTCCTCAACTCATACAAACAACTTGGCAAACCAAAAAAATACATAAATGCACAAGAATGTAAAAGACAAGAATGTTACCATACATATTCTGATATAAAATATGTTCAACACATATGATTGAAGTTCTAGGTATTTACTAAACAGGTTTAACTCTGGTTTCCCTTTCTAGTGTATGTAACAGCTTTATGGTCATGCATTGTCAGGCCAAGATGAACCATTCAAACGCACGAAACTGTTTTAGGAGGCTCTTCACTTTTGTTTGAATGCAATGAAATCTGCAAGACCCAACAAAGGTGTTGTCTTCTCAAGGTTGAAGTAAGATAACTCCCCCTTAGCTTTCTTCAACAATTCAATTGTAAATTATTTTCCTTTCTCCAAACCCATCAAGTTGGGATAAGTGGCCATATCACTCATCAAATCCTTTCCAGCAGTTTTCCCCAATTCTTCTGATCATTTGGTGACATCCAGTATGTCATCCACAACCTAAAACAAAAGGCCGAGCCAATTGGCATACCTTCGAATTCTCTCAATCTCATTGTCTGATGCACCGCCAATAATGGCCCCGCACACGACCGAGCACTCCAAAAGCACTCTAGTCTTGCGATTGTGAATCCACTCGAGAGTCTCATAATCAAGAGAAGCATCACCTTGGCTCACAAGATCAAGAAACTGCCCACCCATAACCCCTTGAGGACCACTTGTTCTACCTAACTCCCAGACCATCCTCAAAACCCTATCACTCCCCACAACACTTTTGCTTGTGTAGAATGCAATATGCTCAAAGGCTAATGACTGAAGTGCAACTCCTGCAAGAAGAGTAGTGCCTTCGCCGAACACTTTATGATTTGTAGGCTTTCCTCGGCGTATGTCATCATTGTCGAGGCAGGGCAAGTCATCATGCAGTAGAGACATAGCATGAATCATCTCTATTGCAAAGGCAACTGGCATGGAGAGCTCCTGGGTTCCTCCCACAAGCTCACATGCAGCGATACACAGAATAGGACAAACTCGCTTGCCTCTAGATAGAACAGAATAGCGCACGGATTCATATAATTTTTCAGGAAAACGAAGTGGGATAGCCTTGTCAAGTGCCTCATTCACTGCAACTGCCTTGGCATGCATGTACTTATTCAAATCAAATTCAACAACATTCTTCCTTCTGAAAGATCAAGCAGCTCAACAATTCTGCTTGAGGCTTTACATGCTGATACCGCTTCTCTAAAGCTGCCTCGGAGGTCCAGATGCTCATCACTAAAAACCCTGAGTGAGTTTGAAGGTCCAAGAAAATGCTTTTGCTGGATGTGACCTCTTTCCATAGGATGCAGGGTATGACAAGTCGCTGTCATGCCTCTGTAACCGATGGTTGTGATACCGCTGCAAGCCATGTGATCTTCTCTGAAACAAAGAAGTCAAAGCAGGGAAGTATAGATGTTGGAATGCAAGATAATGCAATTGAGTAATTGTTTATATGATTTTATAGAATATTTTGCTGGGAAAAAACAATTTTGGGTGTCTTGCAACAGCAACAGTCCAACTTTGGATATCTTGCCTCCCCATCTGTATCACGAGATTGAAATATACGTCCTGTCATCGTTATTATAATTATAAGGACATTCAACGTGTGATAATTATAATTGGTTAACTCTTAGAAAATGTTTATTTAAAATAAAAAAAAGAATTGACGATATTCAACGTGTGATTATTATAATTGGTTAACTCTTCCAATAATTTTATTTTAAACTTTTCACTACCCACTTGCATGTTTGTAAGTACATGAATCATTTGAACGTGTGGGGACTTCTTTCGGATGGCGAGCCTTACTTGCACTGCCATAGGCCCATAAATGCGCCTAGGCAAGGAATGCCTGTCGTTAGATTAAAGCTGTTGATCATCGTGTGGCCAGCATTCCCTGCCTGGGCGCATTTATGGGCCTATGGCAGTGGAAATAAGGCTCGCCCTTTCGAACTAGTCATATCAATCTATACGGCCAATAAACATAAGAGTATCTAAATATTTATCGACATTTACTATATATTATATATTTATAAAAATATTTTTCAATATTTACTATATATTATATTTATAAATAGATATTTTTAATTTATAGATAGATTGTAACATAGGTTGTGTTACAATACCATGTTTTATTAATATGATATATTCAAAATATCATAATTTTATATAATATTTGTTCATATAATAGTTTGTTTTAAATTAACTAATTTAATTAAAGAAACAAAAATGACACACAATTACTTTAAAGATAAATTTAAATAAAAATGTAATATTTTAGTGGAGGTTAAATTTATACCTTTCAATTAATAATTATTGATAATTAAATTAAAATTGTGGAAATCTTATTTCAAAATAAAAATGTCAATTAATATAACTTTCTTTAAAAACAATTAATAAAATAATAAAATCAATTATTGTTTTATTCCAAATATATTAAAAAAAAATTAATAAAATAATAAAATAAATTATTGTTTATTCCCAATATATTAAAAAACAAACAATTATAATATAATGATTATAATTTGTATATTTTAGGATTGAAAACCTCTAAGAGGTGTTTTCTAATGTGAAACAGATGTGTAATTCCATATTTAATATGGAGTTAAAATGTCATATTTCAATTAAAATAATATATATACAAGTTAAAATAAAATAAATCGATGCTTTAAATAAAATGATAATTATGGTTATTAATGTTTATTTGAATTTGTTTGAGAATTTTTGTTATTACTCAAAAAAAAAAAAATTTAATAGAATTTTGGTCTTCAACCTTGATAGTGTCCCAAAGATGATCCTAATTTTATGAATGTTTTTTTTTATTAGCAATGTTCGCTTTATTCACTAAGCTAGTTAAAATCTAGAAACACATATTTCATTAAATTTGGAAGTATTCTATTACAAGGCCTTCAACGACATTCATTCTTTTGTAAATTACCATATTAACTTAGTTTAAGATAAAAATAATTTTAGGAATGTCAAACCAATTAGAAACCATGAATAGGTCAAACATGGGGTTCTTAGATACAATAGTATCAATGCACAATATTAGTATGTCTAGCATCCAAGAAAGATATTATAGTTATGGATAACATACTAGAGTCATCGATGTTTGATTTTTATGTTAGACGACTCTAACCCCCTTTCCCACAACCTGTGAGAGAGTTTTGATTGAATAATGGTGATGTGAGGATCTTAGTGTGAGTGGAAAGGAGGTGCCTCCATTGCATTGCTTTGAATCTAGTATACTAGAAACTCAGTAAAATGTTTTTGTGCTAAATTTTCTACCCCTTCGTGCCTTTAAGTAACACTAATGAGGAGGTGATAATTCTTCTTTACATCATCCATGCAGCCACTATAAAATCTAGGCACTATTGATATAGGTATTTCAAGAAGGGTGGGTATCATTGATCTATATCCACTTAAAGCCAAGTACATCGAATGAGAGTTCTTAAATGGGTATTCAAGTCATTACATTATGATGGACACTGTCACAAATTGAATTAAACAAGAATTAGTGGTTGTTGAGAACCAATATACATAGACAAGTAAGTAGTGGAAGCAAGTGTTTTTAAAAAATAGTACACTTGATGGAAGTCTGGATATTTATCTCTCCTTGTCAACATTGTCAAAAACTAATAATGGTCCTAATGTAATAGTTCCAACCTATTTTAAGAAAAACCATGATTGACCATTACTTTCACTAAGAGGAGAAAATGATAAGAATTGTTAATGGGGAATAAATAAATGTGAAACACAACTTATGGATTTTAGTTGAACTTTAATTATTAAATATTTAATGTAACTACTAATAAATTATCATTAAAATATTATTTTTGAATATTAAATATGTATTAAAAGTCATTTATCTATTACACATGATTTTCTATGTGGTCTAAATAAGCCACTTAAAACCCATTATCAATAAATTATAATTAGTTTTGTAAAAGATGTATCTTTACTTACATTAAGAGATTTATTTCAAAAAAATATTACATTTATAAACTTGTATCAAAAAGTATAACTAAATGGAATACAATAAATAGCTTGAGGCCTTGTTAGCTTCTATGATATTATTTTAATTACAAATAGTTTATTTAATAATTGAATTTTACAAAATGTTAATGTTGATGGGAAAATCTTGTCATATGGTGGAAAAAGGTTCAAATATGTTCATTTGTGATGCAACTCTTGAATGAACCTGAATAGTCTACTTAATTCTCATTATGAATTAATTAATCCATATAGAAAACATTTTTTTACATAGAGCTTTCTTTTATAAATAAAAATGTCACATTTATACATTCATATTAAACCACATGATAGGTAAATAAAATAAAATAAAAAATCAATTGTTTTTTGACTTTATCGACTTTTATGTCATGATTGTATATAAAAGTAATTGATTTAAAAATGCATAGTTAGAAAAATTTATCGATTGAAAATAGAATAAACCACTTAGAACTCATCATCGATTGATTTTAAATTATTATTTTTTCTAAACAATGTATCTTTAATTACTTTAAGAGCTTTATTTCAAAAACATAATACATTTATAACCTTGTATCAATGCATATAACTAAATAGAATTTAACATGTCATGCTTTATGTCTAGTTGGTTTTTATTATTTCAATTAGAAATTATTTATTTACGAATTAAAATTTACAAAATGTTAATAGGGATGGGAAAATGAAATGGTGTATGTTATAAAAAGTTGAAATACATTTATTTATGACCTATATCTTAAGAGAACTTGAGGAATCTACTTACTATTCATTATCAATTAATTATTTCATGTTTTCTTAGGAAAAACATTTCATTTTACATGAAGTTTTATTTCAAAAAAACAATGTCTTATTTATACACTTATATTAAACTTCATGATAAGCAAATAAAAGTTGATAAATGGCTTTATATTAGACCACTTATAAGTTATTATCATTACTTCTAATTTTTTTTATAAAAAATATATATTTATTTACATTAGGAGCTACATTTAAAAAATACATCACATTTATAAACTTTCATTAATGCATATAACGAAATAGAATACAATAAATAGCTTCGAGTCATGGTGGATTCTATGAGATTGTTTAAATTACAAGTAAATTATTTAAGAATTGAAAATGAAAAAATGTTAAAATGGATGGGAAAATAAATGAGTTATGTCGCAAAAATGTTTAAATACAACCATTTATGGTCTATCTCTTTAATTAATCTATATGGCCCACTTAACACGTTTTTAATTAATTTTTCTATGTTTTATTAAGAAAAGAATTTTGTTTTACATGGAGTTATATTTCAAAAAAATACAATATGAAATTAATACTCATATCAAACTATGTGGTAGACAAATAAAGGTCAATAAATGGATTCATTATTAACTTATATGGGATAAGATGATTACATACGCAAATAGTTGATTTAAAAATTAGATAAATAAATTATGGATTAAAAATTGAATGCCTCAAAATTTAAGGAGTTTGAAGTATTCACCTATGACCCATCACCCATTAGCTTAAATAGTCCACTTAATACTTATTATCAAGAAATTATTAGATTTATTTTTGGAAAAAATGTCTTATAGTATATGGTTATTATATATCACATTTATACACTCATATGAATGGATATAACTAAGTAAAAAAAAATAATATAATTATGGCTCATATTATATGATTTCAATTTATTTGAAATACAAATTTACAAACAAACAAACAAAATCTTCAAATAAAGTTCAAAGACATAATCTATCTATGATAGCGTCCAATCAAACCTTGATAGTCCACTTAGCAATCATTATCATTAATTTTATGTTTTTTTTTAGAAATGCAAAATTATTTATAATAGATTTTTATCTCAAAAATCAAATATCACATTTATGTACTCGTATTAATATTTTTTTTAAAGGTAGAAGGCCAATAAATAACCTTTTAGCGTTGTTAATTTTCAATATGATATGATTTTAATTACAACCATTAATTGATTGAAGTATATAAATTTATGTAAAATATGGATTGAGAAATCACATATCTTATGCTTAAAAAATTTCTAATCATTTACCTATGACACATTTCCCATTAGCATGAACAGCCAATAGTGCATGTAGCATTTTTATAGTAAATTATTATAATTTCTTCAACAAGAATTTCACTTTTGTTTGCAATGAGATCTATTTCAAAACTTATGTTTCACATTTATATATGAGTATTATGCATATAAGTAAATAGAAGTCAATAAAAATGGTTTGTGTAAGATGATTTCAATGCAAAATAATTCATTTAAGAACACACATACACACACATATTGGCAAAAAAAATTGACAAACAAAGTCATTGAAAAAATAATTATAAACAATAATAGAAATATATAATAATATAATTGACAATTCCCATTGTAATTTTTTTTATTAATAGAAAGTTCTGATTTTTTTTCTCAGCAAAAAAAAATATAATAATAAAATAAAATTTCCATATAATATTCCAAAACATATAAAATCATACAAATTGATTCAAAAAAACTATGTTCAAATTGCATTCAAAAATTGGAATGTACTTGTGAACAAATTTATAAAGAAAATTATTTTCATCCACTACAATAAAGTACATGTTCTATTGAACATTAGAATGTACTCATGTTTCTCTTTCATACGATGAAGTGTCTTAAGAAAGGGGAATAAAACCTGCATAAGCCAAGTATCTTGCTATTTTCCCGTATAGGCTTTTATAAATATGTGTTTTGATCGATATCAAATGAATTGAGAAGTATGCTTTGTTGTAACTATTAGCAATACATTTGATTCTTCACAATTATCTCCATATTGAGACCACACATCAGTCAACCTTTCCTCATAAAATTGTATTGTTCTCCTCGCTTCTAATTTTGTTTGAAAATGACAATGAGACATGTTCCATGCGAATTTAAAGTCCTCTATATCAATATTTGATATTTCAATTACTTGTCGGATGTACTTGTTAGTGACATTTAATGTCCATATTGCAACATCATAATTTTTTAAGCAATATTTTAATAGTTCTGAGTGAAAAGGCCTTAAAAAATAGGACCTATCATCGAACCGCGAATGTGGTTCTCTTTGAATATAACAATTTTGTTCATCTTTGGTGTACGATTGGAAGAAAAACCCTTCCATTTTAAATATCAACAACATATTTTGACTTATAGTGATGCCCATTTATGTCTGCAACTGCACTGCAACCACATGTATGATATTAACATATCTCCACTTCAACACTTTATTTCTTAATGATATAAAAACCTAACATTTCAAAATTGATGTTAGTATTTATTATGAATTAATGGTAATAAAAAATTATAATTACAATGGCCCCAGTAAAGTGAACAAACTAATGATATGCTTACTTTACACATACAACCTAATACCTTTATTTAATTTGTATGGAATAAGCAAGTCTTATAGGATCACATTGACCCACCATTTAAATAACAGATTTTAAGACTTATAGTGATTTGTTTAATTTCAATTGAAAGATATAATTACAGTGTTTTCAATTAAACAAACTAATTATATATTAGTTTCCACATGTAATATGATACAATTTTTAAATTTCAAACCTACTTAATTATACACTAATTTCTATAGTCTCTACTTTAGTTTATTTTAGTGCTTCTTTTAGTAAAGATTATATGTCTATTGTTGGTGCTACATACCTCATAATGTAGTTTTTCAACATATATGATATAAAAAAGTTTATAAGAATGCAGTGAACCATCATTTGCATTACTAATTTCTAAGAGGTATAATGATAACTTAAACCACAATTGAAAAAAAAATGACTTTAATGATCCAATTCAAACAAATAGACCAATTATCTATTAATTTTTACATAAAATTTAATCCATTGTAAAAATTTCTATAGCATGAGAAATTTTGATACGAAAACATTAAACAACCATTCAAATCAATAATTGTTATCAATACAATAATATCTCACAAAAATAAAGAATATAAAATTATTTTATTTTACTTATGACAAACTGAATCAACAATTATTTTATTAGTATTGTGAAATAGAAGTCAAATTAAATTTAAAAGGGCTACAAAATATAGTAATAATTCATGATGTCATACATATTATGACATGAAATAGATACTAATCATCTTAAGGTACTATTAGATGTGATTGAACATCCTTCAAAATAGCTTGCACATATGTTGTGTTGCTGCGTTTAATCAACATTCTCCATAGCTCATCGATAAACCAATTATCCTCTTGGGTTGTTCCAATGAATTGAGGGGCAAGAATCACATTTTCTTTTGGATTTCCCTTCACTTTCTTAAGTGAACAATCCACTATAATAGTATTGGCTGCATCATATTGGGTATACATTTCCCACACTTTTTTCAATGGTTTAGTGTGTATACCTTTTGTTGGATTGTCAATGGCCTTATTTCCCTTTTTTGGTTTGCACTCTGAAGTAGTCCACATAAACACAAGTTTATCTTGTAATTTTTTTGAAACCAACTTTTTTAGAACTCTTATCGTGTTTTGTTTCAAATTTGTCGTCCAAATTGTAATTTCAAAATATTCATTTTTGAAACATATTTCAAAAAATGTTTTTGCATGTGGATGAATCCAAAATAACTTTTTCTCTATTTTGTAATCTGCATCAGTTCCCATTTTCTCAACATATCCTTTGTTTGTTACTTCATCATTGATGCTATGATAAAAAATATCCTTTAATTCCATAATAGCTAATTTCTTTTCAGTTATTTGGGCTGCAATACAATAAAAAATAGTCTAGTCAAACCATTTTATTCTTGTTACAAAAATTACTAAAAAAATATCGAAACAATACACTTACCATGAGTGTTTTTTCGACTATTTATAGATGAAACAATCTTCTCTTTTATCATCTTCACAGAACTTGGAGGTGGAAATATTAAACCTTCAATTAAATATAATCAAATTATGTAATATAATATATATTCACTACAAAATTTGCAATTAAAGAAAAGAATTAGCAACGTAACCTGCGAAATACGCACATAGACACTTTTAACATTATTTTGATTGTTAGTTTTTTTATTTTATTTGTTCCTTTAATAAACATATACAATGTTATGGTATTAGAAGCATTAAAATTTGAATAATAATAAGGAAAAACAAAAATACAAGTAATAAGTACCTATATGGCATTATCTTCATAATTATAACTTTGCACCTCATCATTGTTTTTGTTCTCTTTATTTGTCTCTACATTAAACATATAAAATAGTTTGAAATGTGAAAATGAATAAAAATCATTAAATAATAAGGAAAACAAGTGGGAAAATTATAAGTACCTAATATTATATTTTGTTCTTGATTATAAATTTGATTCTCAATCTTCGAATTATTGTATTTGTTCTCATTATGTGTCTCTATAATGTACAATGATTATGTTATAAGTTCTGACAATGATTAATTGAATAAAAAAACAAACAAAAGAATAAACAACAAAGTTCATGTTTTTTTACAAGAACGGGTATGAGTTTCTATTAAAGGGTGGCGAAAGCCTTCATCGGTTACAAATTGTCGGGACTAGCCCTTAGTCTTTCAGCTATGGTCTGATCGTAGACCCCAAAATTTGGAAATCCACAGATTTTACATTGGGCTAGAAAGTCTGTCTTTGTTATTTTTCCTAACTTATAAAGACACACAAACTGTTGTAAGATGATGCGGAAAAACATTTCAGCGTTATGGGATAGAGTCCCACTCCTCCTTTTCGTCTACCAGGAGGGAACCTTCTGAGAGGGACACCGCCCTGTTGGCTTCCAAATCTGCTTCTTTATTATTTGCTCTCAGTACATAGAGGAAACTTGCTATTCTGAAAGATTTCGAAATGTTTCTTATTCTTAAGATTACTCTAACCAATCTAAGATCTGCTGGATTGGTATCCTCCACTAAAACTTTAATGATGGACTGAGAATCACCTATTACACTTATATCTGAGATACCTGTTGTCTTTGCTTGCTTAAGACCCTGCAGGAGTGCCAAGGCTTCTGCTTGGATGCTGGTGGAGTGCCCAAGACCCCAGGCATATTTTCTCACTATTATGCCCTCCTTATTTTTAATAATTCCTCCTGCCCCAGCCCAACCGGGATTGCCTTTTGCAGCCCCATCAAAGAATAAACATGATCTGTCTTGTCTGAGTAGCAAGTCTGACAGCTCTTGCTCATTTCCTCTGAATTGCCACTCTTTCATGCTCTTGGTCTGCCTTAATTCGCCAGTGAACTGAAGGCCCAACGAGTCTCCCCAACCTAAATCATTTGGATTTAAGTTGACTTCCGATAGCTGTTCACCCAAAGTTTCTTTCCAGAGGCTTTTGATTTTGCTGATGATGAGCTGAGGATTCAGTTTTTCTTCCCTAAAAATTCTTCTGTTCCGCTCAAGCCAGATTTGCCAGCATATGAATTTTGGTAAGGAGAACCAAGCTGCTTTAAATCTTTCATTTTTTGGAAGGGTTCCTGTATAGCAAGTGTGCCACTTGGAAAATAAGTCAGTAATGTTCACAGGGAGAGTGAACTCGGTCTTCCAGTAATTCATAAGAGTCTGCCAGATTCTTCTTGAAAATTTACAATCTAACATAATGTGCTGGGCACTCTCTTCGTTTTCGCAACAGAGGTGGCATCTTGATGGACCTTGGAAACCTTTTTTTTTCAACTTGTCATCTGTTAGTATTCCTCTGTGGCAAAGCAGCCAACAGAATATGTCAACCTTTGGCAATGATTTATATTTCCACAGAGTTTTCCAAATAGCAGGGTCTGGGGCAACATAAGGACGTTCTTGGAGGCGGATGTACCCCTGCGCAACTGTATATTCTCCTGTGGTTGGCCCCCAACCCCTGACATCTCTCTTACCTGTGCGTAATGGCGCCTTACCATTTAAGAGCTCGAGCAGCAGTTGTTTGGCATGCGCAAGTTCTGGTGGCGTTGGAGGCAGGCACCATTGCTGCCAAACACCATCGGACCACTGTGAAATATCCCACAGCGTGGTGAACCCTGCGCTGTCCAGCCAATTTCTCAAGGGAAGCAGAGTTCTGTTCAACGCTAGAGGGGGCTGCTGCATTATACTGTCGTCCCAAATCTGAATGCATTTCCCATTGCCCGGAATCCAGAACGCCCCGTCGTTAATGAGGTTGATTGCTTTATGACTGCGTTTGACCCAATGTGATCCTGTCGTGGGATGAAAGCTGTCCAACGCTCTTTTTCTGCTCCCTGTGAGGTATTTCCTCCAAATTGCGCATTGAGCCCAGCCAGGATGAGGTGCTATGACGCGCCAGAGTAGCTTGGCCCCCATTGCGATGTTTTGAAAGCCAAAGTCTTTGAAATTAAGACCTCCTTCCAGCAGAGGCTTACACAGTTTCTCCCAACTGACCAGAGGAATTTTTCTGTTGTTGAGTTTGCCTCCTGTCCAAAAAAAATTTCTGATGAAGCCTTCCAATTTTTTAATGATGCCTACAGGTGCTAGAAGCACAGAAAATTGGAATATGGGAAGGCTGTTGAGGACTGAATTGATTAGTATGAGTTTGCCTGCTAGGTTCAACCAAGAAAAGCCCCAGGCCTGGAATTTTGCTTTGAATTTTTCCAAAAGGGGAGCCCAATCTCTACTATAAGCCAGCTTGCGAAAGATGGGCAGTCCAAGGTAAATGAAGGAGGACCGGTTTGTGGTAGCAGTGAACCCCAGAATTCTGGAGATGGCAGACAGAGTGAGAGCAGAAGTATTCCAGCAGAATGCTTTACATTTCCCTTTATTTAAACTGCTTCCTGATGCTTCACTGAAATCATCTAAGACCTCTTTAAACCTTGAGGCTGATCTAGCTGAGGCAGCTCCCAACAGAAGAGTGTCGTCTGCAAAAAGAGTGTGATTTACATTTTTCACCCCTCTGGCTATATTAAGCCCCATAATCTCCTGTTCTACCAGTTTCTGATCAAGGAAGAAACTTAGGGCGGAGACTTGAAGAACGAATAGCAGCGGAGAGAGGGGGCAGCCTTGCCTGAGCCCTCTTGAGGCTTTGAAAAATCCAGCTGCTCTTCCATTTACCAAGGGGGCTATCCATGGGTCAGCAATGCTTGCTCGGATCCAATTCACAAACCCCAACCCAAAGCCAAACTTTTTCAGAACTTCCCAAAGGAAACTTTGCCTGACACGATCGAAGGCATTTGCCAGGTCTAGTTTAATCACCATACCCTTCTCTTTGCGAAGTTGACTTGAATGGATCGCCTCTTGTACCAGGATGTAATTGTCAATAATCTGTCTCCCCTGAACAAATCCACCTTGATTCTCAGGTATGATTGCTGGAAGGATGCCTTTTAGCCTATTTGCAATTACCTTTGTGATTAATTTGTATCCAATGTTGCAAAGAGAGATTGGGCGGAACCGGTTGAAATCCTTTGCCCCCTTTTCCTTGGGGATAAGAGCGAGAAAGGCAGAATTGGTGCTGCCCCCTATTTTTTGACAATTTTGAGATTTCTGAATCATCTTGCAGAGATCTTTCTCCACGATCTGCCAGCATGTTTGAATGAATCTGGCTGTGAAGCCATCCGGGCCTGGGGCTTTGTCGGGCTCCATACTGTCGAGAGCATCTTTTATTTCTTGGATGGAAATCTTCTCTTCGAGCTGCTTGTTAATAAGAGGGGAGATCCTTGTAGGTATCACCTCCAGGAATTTGGCATTTGGATCAGTCTCACCCTCTTCTTTATACAAGTTTTCAAAGTGATTGTAGGCTGATTTCTTTATACTCTCAAAGTCTTTGTGGATCAAGTTGCCCTCTTTGATTTCTGCTATGGAGTTAAAGCTTTTTCTTGCTTGGGCTTGTTTATGAAAAAAGGCAGAATTTCTATCTCCCGCTTTAAGCCATAGGCTCCTAGATTTTTGTCTCCAATGCTCTTCCTCTGCAAGGCAGGCTTTGTGGAAGGTTTGTTGAAGCTCCACTTCCTTGTTTATAACCTCAGTAGTGATTTCTAAATCTTCACAATGGGCTTGATGCTGTGTAAGGTTATCTTGGGCCTGCTTTCTTTCTTTTGCAGGAGTGGGTAGGCCTTTGGCCCATGATTTGAGGGCAGCTTTCAATCTTCTTAGTTTTTCCTCCCATATGAAGAAGGGAGAACCCTTCACTGACAATTTCCAGCTGTCCTGGACCACATTCAAGAACTCAGGCTCCTTAACCCAAAGAGCATTGAACCTGAATGGGATGGGACCGAGATCCTTGTGGCCTGACATCTCTAGCAAAATGGGATTATGATCTGAAACACTGCATGGAAGGATGTGCATTCTGGAATCTATACCTAGCAAAAGAAAGGAACTCTGTACTAAACATCTGTCTAGTCTAGCAGCAATATGACTAGGACCTATTCTCTTATTGGTCCAGGTGTACTTACCGTTTTCTGGCGGGGTATCAAGCAGATCCCAGTCCTGCATGAGATCTTCCACCCACTCCCTTGCTGGGTCCCTTACGATTGTGCCTCCTCGCTTTTCATCAGAGCGTAGAGTGAGATTTAGGTCCCCTGCAATAATAATGTTTTCTAGATTCTCGGTCTCTGCCAGCTGTCTTATGGAGTCCCAGCACTCCTTTTTCTCCCCTATGTTATTAGGAGCATAAACATTGAACAGACAGATAGTCTCCCTTGTTTCTGCTGAGTGTAATTTCAGGAATAGCCAATGGCTATTATGTGCCTCCAGGACCAGGCTGAACTTGAGGGGGTTCCAGAGAGAGCCCAGTCCCCCAGAGGCTCCCCTTGAAGATACTGCTAGTCCACTACTTCCTTTCCAGATCTTTTTGCTGATTTGGAGAAATTCAGTTTCCTCCATTTTGGTCTCCTGGATCAGAAGAATGTCCGGGGTTTCCCTTCTAATCAGACTTCTTACTGCTTCTTCTTTTACTGTACTCCCCATTCCTCTGCAATTCCAGGAGATGGTCTTCATCATTTGATTCTTTGATGTGGGGCTCCCCTGGAGCCTTGAGCTTGATTTTTAGCTGCCCTCGGATTCTTGCTAAGGAGTTTTTCTAGCGTAGGCTGACTACCTTGAAGCTTGTCTTTGTAGGTTTCCTGATCTCTCTTTTCTCTTGCAGATTTTCGGCCCCTTGCAGATCTTCTAACCGACGTCTGCGTATCTCCGATTTCTCCATCTTCCTCGGACTCCTCTGAGTCCTGTTCCTCCTCGGAGGCTTCTGTTTGCTTTTCCTTGTCCCTTGCCATGTTACTCTCTTCAGGTCTTATTCCTGCTGAGTTCGATTTCTCTGCTGGCTTGACAGTCATTTCCTCTTCCCTGGGAGTTTCTTCCGCTGAGCTTAGGATCTCGAACCTATTTTCTTGACTTCTTGACGAGGATACATTTTGAGCAGCGGCAGTAAGAGCTCCTTGTGCCCCGGATTTCTTATGATTTATCTTTGATCTCTTAACTTGGTTCCATCCTTCGTCCTTCCCTTTTCCTGTTTCGCTTTTGTTCGGGCATCCTCTGGCGAAGTGGCCGTATATGTGGCATTTACGGCATTTGAAAGGAAGCTGCTCGTAATCCAGCACTTGAACATGCGTCCAGCTGCCGACCTTTAATTTGATGGCCTCGGGAAGACCTACCTCTAAATCTACTTTGACACAGATCCGGGCGCAATCATATTGGTCATTGTTGTTGGCTCTGTCGATGAACTTGCCCAATGTGTTGCCAATATGTTTAAGGGAGTCCCAGTTCCAGCAGTGGACCGGAAGGTTGGAGAGCCGAACCCAAACAGGGACAGTCGATGGCACATCCACAGCGGGATCAAAATCTGGGGTCCATTTATTGAGATAGAGACCTTGTGGTCCCATGAAATAGGGCCCATTCCTGAAGATCAGGTCTTTATCCTCCTTGGTGTTGAATTCGAACAGGAAGTAGCCTCTTCCAAGAAAGTACGAGGTAACTTTATTCTTGATCAGCGGAATCCAATTCTTTACCACCCAGTTTTCCGTTGATTTAGGTGAGGGCCAGAGGCCCGTGAATTGACCCACCAGGGCGCGATCTGAAAGAGACAAGGCGACCTGGATCGGTCCCTCAGGAGGTAGGGTTACCTCCGGGACATCTTCGATCTTCTTCACGAACTTGGAGACATCTGATTTCTTCTTCTTGGGTAGCGAGGCGATCAGGCTTGAAAAGGCAGCGGAGGCATCCGGAGGCGGAGACTGAGAGGGACCTAGAGGCGATCCTTGAGTCTCCATGGTCAGCAGAAGGATTCAATGGCACACCCGACCTGCTCCAGACATCGCCAAAATCGATCAGGAGATTGGATCTGAGATGCAGCTCAAGGTCTGGGCAGCAGAAGGACGCAGATCTGTATTGTCCAATCCAAATCTGAGAGGGGATCCAATCAGATCCGTTCAAGATCGGGGTCCCCAAAGGCCGAGAGGGCCAAGACAGCAGTAAGGGGGCTGTGGGCAGCGCCCAAGCAAGGCCTGCGCAGGCCTGCTCCACGATCTCACGCACAGAGCATCGGGCTCTCCAGCAGCGCGCTCTTTCTCCAATCAAAAGACTCTTTACTCTCCCTAGAACATTAAAAAAAAAAAAAAAAAAAAAAAAAAAAAAAAAAAAATCCAATAACAACAAAGTTCATGTTAACTACCTAATATGATATCATTTTCTTGATTATAGCTTTGTTGCACATGCATTTAATCAATGCCTTTGTTCTCCTTGCTTGTCACCATAATAAACATAAAATATGTTATAAATTGTGACAATGGATAAAAGCATTAAACAACTATATAAACAATGAATCATATTTAATCTTACATATAATATTTTGGTCTTGGTCGTAGTATCGTATTTGGTGAATCGTTACTTGAAGTTTTAAATCTTTGTATACTCCACTTGACAAGAAATTAATTTTACTTCATTTTATTTAATCACCTCCACCTGAAAGTCAATGTCATTTTCATTGTAAACATAGCAATTAATAATTATTCTTAATATCTCAAGTTCTTTTCCATCTATGGATCCAAATAGTTACATATCAAGATACATATTCACAGGAGTTTCTATCTGGACATACCAATCGTGCACAAACTCATATTTATTAAATGTGTTGTATTTTTTAATCATTTAAAAGGTAGAAGTTGAAGGTGTTATTAATATTTCCATTTGAGTTGATTTTTTTCTTTTTCTTAAATGGTGACTGTAACATTTCACTTGCTTTGGTGTCAACCAATTCTGCATACAAAAATAAAAAATTATTTGCATAAATCAAAATGAAATTAAAATTTCAAATATTGTCATGTAATTTTATTTTAAAATTTACAAGACCACCTAATCTAACCATTTATAAGAGAGTATACATAAAATATAAAATAACCATACCAATTGAAGGAAACATTGTTTGTATATCACTTGTTTTTTGTTTTCTCTTCACTCCTTTACTTGGAATGTCAGGGACACGAGATTCCACAACTTATGAAAAATAAATAAAGAAATAAATAAATTACGGAAGACATGAAATAAAAAATATTATTAAACCTTATAATACATTATGTTCATTTAAATACACAATAATAAAGGAGTACATGTGTTATGCAAATTTACTATATGACACAAAAAGTAATCACCTAGCTAAAATTGCTATGAAAAGAAAAATTATAAGAGAGTGTACATAAAATATAAAACAACCATACCAATTGAAGGAGAAATTGTTTGTATATCACTTGTTTTTCATTTTCTCTTCACTCCTTTACTTGGAATTTCAGGGACACGAGATTCCATGGCTTATGAAAAAAAAAATTATGGAAAGCATGAAATACAAAATATTATTAAACAGCCTTATAATACACTATTTTCATTTACATACAGAATAATAAAGGAACATGTGTAATTCAAGTTTACTATATGACACCAACAGTAATCACCTAGCTAAAATTTTTAGGAAAAGCAAAATACACATGTTAGGATGGGGTTTCCACATTAAAAACCCACTCCTATTGCTATCTGCATGTGTTTTATATGTAAAAGTGGATCTTTAATGTGGAAAATCCAACTAACATGGTGTATTTCAATTTTCAGAGCAATATTAGGTAGGAAATCATTCAATAATAAATCAAAATTCATTAAGTTGTAAATTGCATACTAGAATTTTGTCAAATTATTTGAAAATGAATATAAATTAGATTTTTAGAATCTCACAGTTTGTACCATAGTTCTTAGCATCTTTAAACATTTGTAAGAATTTATGATGGTAAAATTTTAAATGAATTAAAAAACAATATGAATTCATCTTCTATAGCATTTCATTTCATACATATGCACAAAACAAAAGAAGCTTAAAGCATATGCAAGTTTTCTTAAAAAAAAAGGATAACATGAACTTCATTAATCAACAATCATTTATTAGCAACCATTGTAACAAAGTACAAACTAATTTTAAAATTTTCATACCATTTAAAGATTTTGGTGTTGTATTTGGTGAACTTCCTTTTTCCTTGGATGATTCCTTTGAATTCCCACTAGCTTCAAGGTCCATGGTTTCTGAAAATAATGTAAGAAACTATTATCATAGTTTCAAATTATCAAAGAAAATATGAATTTATAAATACTACCACTACTTGCATCATTGTATGTGTAACAAAATGAACAAGAACAATAAAAAGTTTAGAACTCACAATAATAGCTAATCATGGTGTTGATTACAAAAAGGGTGTCACCCCTAAATAATTTATTATGTTATTTTAATTGTGTCTATAAGAAAGCTAGCACCTGCTAGCTTTTCTTCTAGTAGAAGCATAAGCACGTTAGCAAAAGAAAACAATACATTGTGAACAAATAACAACAATATTAGATACTAAAACAACATCATGTTTGCACAAAATTTATCTTTTATAGTCATGTATATTCTTCTTTTTCCATAGAGACCATAAAAAGGCAAACACATTGAAGAATTTTTTCTATCACATACAAGAGATTGCCAACAACATTGCATTGTAAAGTAAATCTAGTGCATGATGAAATTCCTTCTATCACAAACACTAACACATTGTCAAAAAAAACATTGCAACAATAATCCTTCCTAGGACATCTCCATGCTTGCGAAAGTTGTCCTTACTTTTTGAAGACAATGAGTTTTTAGTCCATGCCTATGTAGATTGTTGTTACAATATAAGAAATGTTTAAACCTCAAATGATTAGAAGGACCTTTGTATGGAATATGTGGTCTAAGAATGAAATATAGGACAAATAGAAGCATGTTTCCAACAACAACATTGCATTGTGAAAAAAATCATTCTATATTACCCTCTATCGCAAACACAAGCACATTGTCAATAAAAACATTGCAAGGTGAAAGAAATCTAACACATGTTAAATTTCATTTTATCATATAAAAAAACACATAACAACATTGTGGTAAAATAAATCTAGCATGTGGTAGAATTACTTCAATAAAAAACACGAGCACATTACCAACAACAATATTGCAAACAAAATTAAATGAAGCACATGCTAGATTTGTTTCTAATAAAGACATGAGCACATTTCCAAGAACAACATTGGAAGGTGAAAGAAATTTAAGGACGCCACATTTCCTTTTAGAATAAATAAAAGCTCATGTCAGCATTGCAAGGTGAAAGAAATTTAGCCTGTGCTAGATTTACTTCTAGCACAAACATAAGCGTCTTGCCAACAACAACATTGCAGCAGGGTAAAAGGAAATCTAGCACATGCAACATATCCTTACAACACAAACATAAGAAAATAACAACATTGTACCGTTAAAGAAACCTAATACATTTTTGATTTACTTCTAGCATAAACACATGGATATTACCAATAACTTCATTGTAAATCAAAATAAATCTTGCACCCACAAGATTTTCTTCTAGCACAAACAAAATCACATTGCCAATAATAACATTGTAAGGTGATAGAAATCTAACACGTTATATTTCATTCTATCATAAACAAAAGCACATAACAACATTGCAAGGTGAGAAAAATTTAGCATATGTTAGATTTAATTCTATCACAAACACAAACACATTTTCAACAATGCAAGAAAAAAAAATCTAGTGTGTGCTAAATTTCCTTCTAACATGGACATAAACTCATTTCCAAAAAAAAAAAAAAATACAAAGCGTTAGATTTCCTTCTAACATAAATAACTAGATTGTCAAAAATAAGATGGCATCGTGAAGAAAATATAACACATGCCAGATTTCCTTCTAGTGCAAATTCTCAAACATATTTCCAGCAACAACATTGTTGGGCAAAACAAATCTAACACGGGTTAGATTTATTCGTATAAAAAACAAAAGCACATTTCAAATTATAACATCGCAAGGTGAAATAAATCTAATAAATACTAGATTTCCTTCTAATGGAAACATTATCACAAAACATCATTGTATGGTGAGAAAATTTTAGCTTTTGTTATATTTACTTCTAACCCAAACATATAAATATTTCTAACAACAACAATGCAAGACAAAAAAAATCTAGCACATTTCAGATTTCCTTTTAGCCTGAACACCAAGGTGTTACTAATAACAAAATTGCAAGGTAAAAGAAATCTAACATGTGCTAGATTTTCTTTTAGCACAAACACAAGCACATAGCAACATTGTAGAGTGAAAGAAATTTAGCACATGTTACATTTATGTCTACCACAAATACAAGCATGTTCCCAACAACAACATTGTAGAGTATAAGAAATCTAACATGTGATCAATTTTCTTCCAACACAAACACAAACACGTTTCAAATTGAAATAAATCTAACACGTGTTATATTTCCGTCTAGCACATAACAACATTGTACGATGGAAGAAATCTAGTGCATGCTATAGATTTATTTCTATCACAAACACAAGCACATTCCAAGGTGAGGGAAACATAATGTGTGCTAGATTTCCTTCTAGCCCAAACATAAGCGCATTTCCAATAACAAAATTATAAGGTGAAAGAAATCCAATGTGTGTAAGTTTTCCTTCTAGCATAAAAACAAGCGGACAAGCACATTATAAGGCGAAAGAATTCTAGTGCATGCTAGATATACTTCTAGCACAAAAACAAGCATGTTAACAACAACAACATTATAGGGCAAAGGAAATCTAAAATGTGCTAGATTTCCTTACAGCACAACACAAACACATTATAAGATGAAACAAATCTAGCATGTGCTAGATTTCCTTCTAGCACACACATAAGGACATAACAACATTGTAGTGTTGAATAAATCTAACACACGCTAAATTTACTTCTAGCACAAGCTAAAGCATATTTCCAATAACAACATTGCAAGAAAAGTAATCTAACATTCATGTGCTAAATTTCCTTCTAACATAGTCACGTGCATATTTCCAATAACAATATTGCAAGGTCAAGGAATCTAGCATATTTCCTTCTAGCACAAACAACCAGATTACCAACCACAACATGGCATTGTGAAACAAATCTAGTGCATGATAAATTTCCTTCTAGCTCAAACACAAACACATTGTAAAAAAAATTGTTGCAAGTTGAATTCTGACGCGTGCTAAATTTCCTTCTAGCACAAACACAAGCACATAACAAACATTGTAAGGCAAAAAAAATCTAGCATGTGCTATATTTACTTTTAGCAAAAACTCAAGCCTATTTCCAACAACAACATTATCAAGCAAAATAAATCTAACACGTGCTAGATTTCATCCTATCATAAATGAAAGTGCATTGCTAATAGCCACATTGTAAGATGAAAAAAATATAATGAGTGATATATTTCCTTCTAGCATAAATAAGTGCACATTGTTGATAACACCATTGCAAGGTGAAGGAAATCTACCCATGCTAAATTTTCCTGTAGAAAAAACATAAGCACATAACAACATGGCAGGGTTAAAGAAATATAGCTTGTGCTAGACTTACTTTTAGCACAAACACAAGTATATTTCCAAAAGCAATATTACAGGGAAAAAAGAAATATATTTTGTGCTAGATTTACTTCTATCATAGATACAAGGAATTCTCAATAGCAACATTGAAAGGTGAAAGAAATATAACATGTACTAGATTTACTTTTAGTAGAGAGACAAGCATATTTCCAACAACAAAGGTGCATGCCAAAAAAAACTAGGACCTCTTAAGTTTTCTTCTAGGACAAACACAAACATAATGGCAATAATAACATTACAAGGGGAATGAATTCTAACATGTGCTACATTTCCTTTTAGCACAAACAACCAGATTATCAACAATAATCTAAAATTAGAAAAATTTCTAGGCTTTGTGGGTTTTTCTCCATGTAGTTGCATAGAAAATGCAGTAACAACTGTTTTGAACAAGCAACCAAAAATGGAGATTTACTCATATGTAACTCGGGGTTGGGTTCTAGTGGCTTGGTAGAGCACTAAATCGTTTAACACAGGGGTCTCGCCTGATAATGTTGGACCACTTTAATGGATCTCTAAATCTAATCTTGAGAGGACACTATAACTATTCTGCATTTAGTAAATATTTTTAACCAACAAAATATAAATTTGGAGCAAACACTTGTATATTTAACACTTTTTTTGTTGGGTAGCAGTGTAGTGCAGATAAACCCTTGTTAATATGGCTTGTTTGAGTATGCAGAACAATTTATTCTCCATTTTGGCTCCGCGCATCTCAAATTCCATAGAGGTGGATGCAAAGGAAGAAGGGTAAACATGTCGGTATTTTGGTCTTACATTATTGTTGCATACAATGGTACTTTTATACCTATAATACTAATGGCCCAAATAATATTTCAACTACTTCAAATAATTAGTAACTACTGGGTGGCATGGGCAACCCCTACAAAATAAAATGAGTGTTCCCCTATTAGAAACTCCCTTCTCATTCTTGTTTATGTTTCTTTGAAATTAAGCAACTCCTTGTGCATCCCTGTGAGCTCTATGATTCTTTCATTGGTTGGACTTAAAATTGGCAATCAACGTTTCAACAATCTACACAGGTGTATATTTCGTGCACCAATATCCTTTGATGTAACTCCATTTGGGTGAATACTAAATTAGGCATCAACTTATCAGAGTGCAGCCGACACATTGCTTCCTACACAACCAGGAGCTTTGGCTTTTTCATTTATACAACTTTAGGGGATCATTGCATTCATGTCTCAGATTTCTTGGCAGGTATTCATTGTGTTTATACCAGTGGGTTCAACTTCTATATGGTATCATCAATATTACATACCATCAACTAGTGAAGTGGCTCGATTTTCATTACTTTCTAGAGATCTAATCATACAAAATTTTGGAGAATCAATCTCTAGAGCAACCACCATTAGAAGTTTTGACCAGGAGTCTTGGTTCATGGAGAGAAATCTCTAGTTGATTGACATGTATACTAGACCTAGTCTCGACAATGTTGGGGCCAATGCATGGATTAGTATTCTGATGGATTTTCTATCAAATCTTGTGTTTGCATTCTCTGTAATATTTCTAATGGAAATTTACAATGATAAACAAAGGAAGCATAGTAAAAAAACAAACACACAATTTACAACACATTAAACACCTTGAAATCTCTATAAACTGCATTAAGTTGAGCCATTCTATTAATATAAATGTTGGGTACAAAGGTAAGATCAAAAAACATGCACATGGGCTTGCCCAAGGCAAGCTAACACTGCCTAGGTGACAAAATCGACTACTCTAACATGCAATGTAGTTTTCCCCAACAATCTCTCTACTAACCCAGTGAAAAATTACATTGTTGGCTACAAAAAATGTTTGTTATGGTCCCCTCTGGTGCTCAGAAAATTCTAGAAAGTTAACCTCGGACTCTCCTCCAATAACCCACAAAAACCCAGGAAGGAATTAGCCAAATGTTAACCTCAGAATTTCGGTCCAATTTCCCCCTAGCTCCTCCAGTTATTGGCTGACTTGGGACCCCTTTTTTACCCCTCGAACTTGACCACAAAATTTTTCCAAATTATTTCTGAGATCCTTGTCAAAATCCCAGAAAATTCTTGGCCCTCCTCCTGAAGCATAAATTGTAACCTGTAGCAGATATTGGGCTTGTTGCTCCACCAAAATGCTGGAAAATACCCCACAATTTCCCAAAATCTAATTCCAAACAACCCCATCTCCTCAATCCCTCTCATAAGCCAATTGTTGGCTTTGCTTCATCAACTTCTCCATAAGAGCCCTTGTGTACTTTCCCCTTTTTGCATCATTGGATTGTCGATAAGCTCACTAGTCATTGTGCATCTGAGTCTAACACCTTCATGATCTTGCTAGCTTCCCCAAATGTGGCAAAGATCATTCTTTGATATCATTGTAATATTCCTAATGGAAATTTACAATGATAAGCAAAGAAAGAATAGTAAAAAAATAAACACACATAATTTACAACACATTAAACACCAAGAAATCTCCATTAACCATGTTGAGCTAAGCCATTTTATTAATATAAATGTTGGTTACAAAGGTAATATCAAAAAGCATGCACTTGGGCTTGCCCAAGGCAACCTAACAATGCCCAGGTGATGAAATCAACTACTCTAACATGCAATGTGGTTGTCCCCAACAATCTCTACGTTGACCTAGTGAAAAACTGCATTACTGACTGTGAACAATGGTTGTTAGGGCCTAATCCAGTGCCCAGAAAATTTCAAGAAATTAACCTCAGGTTCTCCAATAACCCACAAAACCCATGAAATAATTGGCCAAATGTGGACCTTAGAATTTCGGCCCAATTTCCCCCTAGCTCCTCCAACCGTTGGCTGAGTTGGCAACAAAATGCTAGAAAATACCCCACAATTTACTTTCCTGCTCCTTTCCTACATCTCGGGTGAACTAGAAATGCGTGGTATCCTCCCAGCTACCAAAGATGAGTAGAATTTGCATCCCTATGGTGGCACTCGTGGTCCACCAAAGAAGAGGGTGACTTTTCCCCCACGAAAGACTGCGTAGTTCCCGGGAAAGATGATGCAGCCTCTGCTCCATAAATCCGTACTATTGTGGAAATACCTCCTTCTCTTGTCCCACAAACAAGGAAGTATCATACACCAATTTGGTGTCTGGCTTAGTCGTGACCTTAAAATTGGTTAATAATAATAATAATTTACATGCTTCAAATCACTGATTCATCCAATAAAATTTTCCAAAAACTTGTATCTACTGAACACATGAAAAAACTAATCCACTCTTACATAAATCCATTAAAAGCACCCCTTCTTCTGGAAACAAACTATGTTATCCATCCATATATAAAATTCAAATCCACAGGTTTTAATCCATTGCAATTGAAATATCTCGGCAAGAGGTTACAACCTTGGACTTTCTTTACAACATGATATGTTTATCCATCCCCACAAGAACTTTTGTAAACACTATGATAGCATAAATATCTTCTCCAACCAGCTCTAGAAATTCTCCTCTGCGGCTTACCTAGAGGACACAATATTGTTTCAAATGCTATTGCAATTACATTTTTGAAAACCATCTGTATTTGTTTGTGGTATGGGAGGCAAGCGATGTTTAATCCATAGGTTCAATAAATTACGTGTATTCATCCTCAAATCCTACAAGGACTATTCTCATCCTTCTTGCAAAATCATGTTGTATTGTCGTAGATGGTAGTGCTTTATTTTCTAGGGAAAAAATTATTTATAAAAATGAATATTTAAAGCCTGTATGTGCTAATATACATCCATTGTTGAAGTTGGAAGAGTTGATTTCATACCTTATTCACCACACTATATAGCTATGACTTCAGCCTTTTTACAAACTCGCATGCCAAACTCTTTCTACTTGTAGTTTGTAGGACAAGACCAAATGCTTGTGGCCATGCATAATAGGCACATTGTTCAACATCTCTAGCCTAGCTCCAGATAAAGTTTTCTTTGACTTCTAAATCCATGTGATATCCAAAATAAATCCATCATGTCATTGCCAATAACTCTTCTTTCGATTCTTCCTAATATGCATGTGATCTCCAACATACTAAATACGGGGAAAGGCCTATAACTAAAGTCTGCCAAGATCTATCTGCAAATCTAAAACACTTTCACCAACCTCCTTCAATACCTTCAACATGTTTTGATCAACCCAGAGATGTGATTATTTGATAGATTTACTGTAACAAGGGAAATGCCAAAAAGGCCACCTCGAATTAATTTCCTCTAGGTGCTATAATTTTTCTTTTGACACATTAAATTCACTCCCATTCTTGTTTAATTGTTGTTGAGAAAGGAGTTGCCTCTATAGTTCTTTCTTGTATTCCTTAGAAAACTCACAATAATATCCATATTTTTGCACGTTATCAAATAATGGAAATCATGGATGACGTGGGATGAGAAACTTTTCCATCATTTCTCAACACCCGGAAAACATCGTTAACTAGAATGCAACAACTTGTGAGGCAACTCTCATTTGTACATGCATAAGCAAGCATTATAAATTATATAGGAGGACTGGCTGAGATGAATTGATAGATTACCCATGAATATCAAAGGGTAACATTTGATTGGATATTCTCTTCCAGGTTTCCATCTTCTAGTTGACATCAAACAAATTGGCTTATGATCATATGCATATCAACCTACCCTTAAGTTATTTACTTCTGAGAATGTTTCTTTTATGCTACCATTATACTTGAATGATGTGCAAAACACCCTCCCCTCCGAGGAGATTCAATGGCAATAGCAACTTGCCTTTCAAGCCTTTTTTCTTTTCCCAACTCATTGTCAGCAAGTCAATGCTTCTTTAATTGTCTTTGTGCTCTTTAAAAGGCTTATTCCCATAACATGGACCTTCATGTTGTCCACCAATATTTAAAGATTTTTTGATGCTAGAAACTTTAGGTTCGGGACTTTTTTTAGGTGCTAAATGAGCATTGGCATGGTTATTAGGCCCATTGCACATAAATATTTTTGGGCTTCTGAGTTGCTTTGGTATGAGAGAAATTTATCAAATACACTAATATCACACATGAACTTTTCAACAACAGAGTGAATAAATTTCTCTTCTAGCAAGCACCAAAAGCGCTTGTTTTTGTGATACTATTTGGTATAAAATATAGCAAGTTCCCTCCTTCCCAATGTTAATGATGCTTCTTATTACTCATAAGTAAAACAAGAGAGCAGGGGATTTTTTTTTTGGAATGCCTTAATGCCCTCTCTAGAGAATGACCAATGCAGTCCTTTGTTTTGATTATTTTTAATCACATATATTTTAATTGGTATCCAATTCCTTCCCCATACCATTCCTAGACATTTGTGGTATCCAATTCCTTCCCCTTCCCATTCTTGTACATCTGAATAGCTCAGGATTCATTTAAATCAAAGGTATTGTCTATTCATATAAAATATCATGTGCCAAAGTTATAGTGGTTGAGAGATTGAATCCACTTTTCATATGTAATTAAATCGGTTGAGGGATTGAATCCACTGAAGGAGTAGATGCGCCTCCATAGGAGGAGTTTTCTTCCCACCCAGAGCGTTGGTTCTCTACTTTTTGGAAAAGAGGGAAAATAAAATGACTATTTCTTGAAAGGTTTCATATATCTACAAAATCGTATGACAAAAAAGTTAATATACTAAGGGTTTTAAGGGGTTTTACTCGTGGCATATGATTTTGAGGAGTGCCAGGCAAGATTGAAAGGGAGGAAGGGACATTGTGTGTGTTGGGGGATATTGAAGGTATGGAAAGAAAAATAGCATTGATGTGAGCATGCAGAGTTCTGCAGAGAGGTTTTAGATTTTTTGTTGCTAAGCCCATTGTAGGGGAAGGCACAGTGGTCAAGAAAAATAGGAAGAATAATAAGACATTTTTGGATGATGCCAAGCCCCTCCGTGATTGGGGAATTGGCTCCAAATGGCTAAAATCTATTGGAAACACAAGAATTTCTACAAAATCACAAGCATCAAGCTCAAAAGAGATTGTTTTCATGGAAAGGCGTGGGGGATTTTCCACAGAAATGGTGAACCAACAACAAAGACTACACTGAAATGTATATTAGTGATCTAAACATGTGAAGTCAATGCTAAAGTAAATGTTCATTTGCTCCATCGGTTTTTATCAAACTCGATTTGCAGGCTTGGGAGACCAAGATTTCTTTGGAAGCTAACAATTTTGAGGCAGGAATCATGTAGTTGGCTAAAATAATATGTTTATGCATCAACTATAACAACATTTGTTTTCTCTTCTGCACCCACATTTGTCTTTGTTTCTACTTTTGGTACCTGCATGCTTATAGGAGTTCCTTTGATAGCGTGGAGAATTCTTTCTGCACTTTCAACCTTTGATAATTTTTGAGTTGACTGGTATGTATGTGACTTTTATTGATAATGTATTAATGTATTATCAATAAAAGTCAGCTTTGTTTCAATTTCCCATCGAATGGACCTTTTCAAATTAATAATGAAAACAACACTAGATAATTTGAAAGAAAAAATTCTACATATAAGATAAAATTGTCGATTTTTATTTCTTTGTTCCATGGATCCATACTTGGATATATTGCCCTCAGCAAAATAAAGAAGTTGCATTAGTCATAGAATTAAAACATTTAACAATAAAAATATTTAACGATATCTGAAAGCAGAAAGAAATTAAAATTGTGGATATACTATTCCTATAAAACATGAATGCGTGAAGATAAAGAAAACACTCCATGGGGAAATGATGCTTAGAATAGAAAATTGTTTTCCTATCAAATAGTTACAACCTTGTGAGCTTAAACTTTGAAATACATATGCATTGATATGTGTGAAATTAAGGTTAACACAGAACATCATGTACTCCTTTCAATACTAGGGTAGTGACCATAGCCCATAACTTGCAATGACTACCATGTTGAATTAGTTATAGGAAAATATATGTATTTTTCCAATTAGACCTAGGCACAGATGGCATGATGATGAGAGTCATGGGATATTACCCTTTGGCTTCCTTAGTCGCTTATATGTTAAGTGATTGGGAGTATTAATACTCCTTCATTCATTATTTAAATCATGGAAATGATACTAGTAGATCTGAGTGAGATTCTGGGTGAGATTTTGTAAATTATACATACTTATATAGCTGACTACGCTATTCTTTATTCACGGGAACCTGCAGATCAATGTTCAAAATTTAACACGTTAGAGCCCATTGAGAGTCCTCTGGCACGTCAAAGAAGTACTCAATGAAATTTACGAGTAAAAGAAAAATTAAAATTTGATATTTACAGGTTTTAAAAAAAAAGTCAATAATATTATAAAATTCTCTAGGAAGGGTTGTCGGACCACCGAGCATTTCTCAAAATTTTGTCTTTATCTATAATCTATTACCAATTTTCCCAGCCCTGGTTACAACTTGTAGACTATGGGGTCCAAACCGCACTATGCATTTCAAGTTCCCTTGTTCTCTAACTGATGTGTGAAGTGTCACGTTACACTTATAGACACTAAATTCTAGGCCTAGGGTAGGCCGAGTTGTTGCAGCATTGACCTAAGTCTAGGTTGTTGCAACTTGCAGCATTAACCTGAGTCTAGGT
Organism: Pinus albicaulis; assembly: GCA_034641835.2. Lineage (NCBI taxonomy): Eukaryota > Viridiplantae > Streptophyta > Pinopsida > Pinales > Pinaceae > Pinus > Pinus albicaulis. Next base: position 1,545,363,700 of record CM076579.1, on the reverse strand, counting down.
TTTTGCAACTTGCAACATTAACTAGAGTCTAGGTTGTTGTAGCATTGAAGAAGGTTAATGGTAAGGGAGTCGGAGGTTGTTGCATTGCAATTTCCCACTGCCAAGCCAAAAATCATAATGGCAGCTCAACACTGATATTATTCCATGCCAGTGCCGAGGATTTAGTCTGCCAAAGAGCCATTTTTGCAGTGAACGAGCCATTCCTTTGTTGAACATCAATGCTCATCATCTTCTTCAATCGAATGTCGACAAACAACCCGGTATGTTGCAGCCTGCCATCATCCTCGTATCTTCAAATCATATAAACATTGGTTGTATATATTAAAAATGTTTACTTCTTTTCATGGATGGATAGAGAGATACTCTAGCTTCATGTGTTGTACTAGGATTAAACTCACTAAATTCTCCTTTCTTGCTAGTGTGCGTAATAAAATAGAGAGTAAGAGTTTGAAATTAATTGAGAAATATTGTCAACTGATTCTTGTGAGGGTGAATCCACTGTAGTCTGTAACTCTCTATTGTATCTAATTTTAGGTTAGCACTTTGAGCGATTCAAGAATATCTATTTTTAGGTTAGCAATTTGAGAAATTTGAGAACCATTAGCGTGTTACCCCAGGCTGCCTCCTATTCTTATATTCATACATTTTGGTAAACAAATGAGTAAGCTCAGCCAACTTATGAGACTGACCCGAAACTAGAGCTGTTGTGGATGGATTATGAGACAAAACAATCTCATACCCATCTCCATATGAGTTCATTCCTTCTACCATGAGTTTCCAGAACATGAATCCCATACCTTCTCCTCTCCATCCAACAAGATGCATATACATGCTTATAAACACACCAATTAAATTGTCTCTCTCACCCATGTGAAATCCTGGGTTTTTGTAAGATTTCTCAAACTCTGCAAACAAAACTGGTTTTCTCAATATCCTACTTCCATCTTCTAGATGGATCTTTATCCAACTCTGCAAAAATGAAATTTGGGTCTCCTCATCTACTCTAGCAAGCCTTTAATTTTCAAATCACAGTTCAATATGTTAGTGCGAACTCAACATTATCATTGAGAAATGAACACCTGTTACTATAATAATGGACTTCCTTCCTATAAGATTGTTTTGCCTTCTTTGTTGTAGTGGTTAAGATGATGTAGAGGAAGGAGGCCTTTGATTTGGCCAAAAGAGTTGTCATGAGAAGATGGTTTGTAGCATTCATGTCATTTATAATCATGTCGTTCGCTGATGGAAATTATATGTTTGGGTCTTACTCAGAAGAAACAAAAACTTCCCTGGAATATGATCGGAGCACACTAAATACATTGGCATTTTTCAAGGATCTGGGTACTAATGTTGGGACTTGGGAATCAAGACCAGTGCTCTTAAAAAGCCAGTTTATGTATAATAGAAGGTTTCAACAATTCTTACAACCTAATGAGCTAGTTCTAAAAGACCTTATCTAAGGTCATCTATACAACGCTTCTAAGAGGTAAGTACCAACTCTTTTATTGCATTTCCAAGTCTGCAAAGGTCTTAAGGTATCAACTGACCTTGAAGGGTTGGTTATCCTAACCAGGTAATACCTTTGTGGAACCAGTGAACATCAGAATGCCATTCAATTTTTAGTTTTGAGCTAGTCTAAGCAAGGCCTCAAAGGCCAACTCACTTTGTAATTGGCCACATTCTCTTTCTGGCTTGGCAGGTCTGAGTGGGTCATTTCTCCTAGTAACATGGCACTCTTCAACTAGCCTACTTTCTATCAGGACCCCCTGTGCTAACCAACTAAAATTCCATCCATCACATAACAAAAGGTTGAGCATATTTTGTTTTCCAAATATGAAAACAATGTAATGAGAACATCTTCAGAGACCATTCTGCAACTTCCCAAGCCAAAATGGGTAATTAATACAAATGGAATAGGTTTGAACCCTCGTCTTTCTCAACTTAAAATGTGAAATAAAGTCCAAAAAACTATCAAATACTTGTTGCCTAATTTTGGGAGGCCATATCTATTATAGTAAGGACTCTAAAGGAACAATAAAGATAAGCATTCTGAAAACTTCTAATATTCATAACTCTCTTGGACATAGTTTTGTCTTCACTTTGGGCTTAGATTCACTATTCTCAGACCTTAAAATGATAGGTTATATTTCAGAGTCCAAGTCCATTCTCATCATTGCTGAGGTTGCTAATATAACCTAGAAGTGGCTCTGCATAGTGTGTAATTGAATTGACTTGATATGTAGAGGTGCCTTGTTTATCCCATTGGAAGTGAGATCTAGGGCAACCACTTTATAACCCCTCTTCTTAAGTAGAGTTACAACCTTATACCAACATAATGCTCCATGGCCAAGTCCATGAATCAACACAAAATGATGTTGTCTTCCTTCTCCCTCCTGATTCATTTCAATAAAGACAAACCTCAAATCAGCTCATTGTGGGGTTGCATTATTCAATCCTACAAGTTGGAAACCGAAATAAAACAGATAGAAGAGGTTGCTAAAGTTTTAGGATTCGATTACCTTCATATGAATATAAATAAGGAGCAGTATGACACCAAGGCACCAAACAGTCATACTCCATTGCAACACCATCATAATAGTGGAGCAAAACACAAACTCCAGTGTCTAACTTGTTCAGAAGAAAACATATGAGAATTTGACTGACATTCTCTACAAGGAAGCATTGGATCCCTTGATATATCTGGTGAAGGAGATGAGGGCCAGGAGTTCTTTGAGCCTTTTCCCTAAGTATCTAAAAATAATTATTTACATGGATTATGGATGTGAGTATTGCAGAAAATCATTGAGATCGACGTCTTTAAGGCTGCCCACCTATTTCAATTCCTAATATGTTCATTATTGGGCAGAATAGATGCTTTTGGGATTTTTTGGCAAAAGAATTTTCAAGATTCACCATGTTTCTTGTGGGGCTTCTTCAATGGGTTGTTATTCACCAACAACAAGATTGATTCTTTTTGGGATCACGTCTTCAACTTTTCATACTGATAATGAAGATATAATTGAATTTCAGAGGAGATTGTCAACATATGCATATTCATGCATCATTTGGTGAAGGATGGTGGCTATAATAAAGACCAAACACAGGGTTATTCATTTCACTAACAAAGGGTTACTTAAATATGGCGACAATCTTTAGATTTTCCATCAATACTTTCTAGCAATAAATTATGAATAAAGCGGCCAATTCAATATTAAAATAAATTTACGATTGAAATAAATTTAATAGAAAAGAATTCTTGATAAACTACATAGAAATTTACAACCATCTCCAAATACTAACATGACTTAAATAAAACATTCGAAATAATATGGATAATCTTAAGCTAAGTAAAACCACAGAGATAGTCCTAAAACTGATAGTATCTTTTACTTGAACAAACTCTACCAAGATATCATTTATGTGAAGAACTTTGAGAATGTGATACAATCGTAGTGGTCTCAGTCTACCATAACCCAAATTAACACTAAGCTGAAAAGTTATCTGATTAAGAAACATTAAAAATTTTCATAGACTGATTTCAACCATGTCTACTTTGAGGGTCGAGTGATTGTCCCCACCAGGTTCGATTACATTACAAATGACTCTCTAGTCATAGATATAAATTTTGATACCTATGAGAATATACCCAATCAATGACCCATACAGGGCACTTGGTATGGCACTAAGAATGTTTAGGAAAGTAGTCTATCACACAACAGCAATATGAAGCAGCCAAAATAAAGAGCAATATCATAATAAATTAGTACAACATCACTTCAATCATCGCACACAATTATAACAAGTACCCAAGATTAAAGAGAAATGTCTCAAATTCCACGAAGTTAACCATTGACTCTTTGGTCCTAGTATATATTCATATAAGTGTAATGTATTAAACATGGGGCCAATATCAATTTCCTCAAACATATCTTTGAAATAATCATATCACCTATCTACTCCAAAGTGAACAATAGCTTCCTTTTGAAATAATCATATCACCTATCTAATAGCTTCCTTATGTTCCACAATGTTTACTTCTAGTATTGCGATATGATGCACTTCACATTAGAAGCTACAACACCTTTCAGCATGCCACAACTGGCATCAGTCATTACATTTTGATCTCTATCTACATCCAGGAATGGGTTGGAACACAACTCTAAAAACCAACAATATATCTGGAATAGAACTAGATGGAACTGCTTTTAAATGGGAGTAGACAACCTCTAGCATCACTTTTGCGTATGTGAAAAAATGATTTATTAAGTTTGGAAAGATCATGTCTAGCTCAGGGTAAAGAGCATGGGCAAAGCCATCACTATCCACTTGATCTAAATGATCACTTTTCTTAACAGGTTTCTCATATTTATGTTTGTTGGATTCCAAAAGGGAGGCCTCTTGTAATTCTTCATTCTCATTCCCCTGACATCTTTTGACGGATGTGAGTTCATCAGAGAAAATAAATAGTAGAATTTTTATTTGATTCATATTTTGCACAAGGAGAAGCCCTCTCTTTTGGTCTTCCTTTTCATAGAAAGCCAATGCCATCCAACCTATGTATTTTTATCAAAGAAAATAAACAGTAATCTTTCCATTTGCTGCATATCTTGCACAAGAAGGATCCCTCTCTTCTAGTTTTCCTTTGCATAGCAAGCGAATGCCATCCAACCTATGTATCTAACCAAAGGAAATGAAGAGGTTGAAATTTTTGATATTTTTTCCATCCATGTGGAGGTAGGAATCGAGTTTCTAAACTAAAAGCCCTATTTCCTACCATAATCATCATCCTCCTCCATGATGCCACTGCCACTGGCTGCAGAAACTATAATATGAAGAAGTGTCCATTGTCGCCTATCTCCAAGTATTTTTCCATGTTTTATTAGATGAATAAACTCCTTTTTCTAATAATGAATAGATAAAAGCAATGTATTGAGATGCTTTGCAGCATGTTATGTTTTTCCCTCTCTAACTCTCAAATCAGAAAAACATAGAGTAGACCCTGATTTTGGCGTACAAGTGTAACAACATCCATAGACTCTGTATCATCGGGAAAATTTCTAAAACCATTTGGCCTTTATTAAAAATAACAATTTACTTCTTTCTCATCATATGAACTCACATTCAGAATACTAGACTGCATTTTGTTGTCCCATTCTGCTGCTTGCGTAAGAATGTCAATTACAGTTTTGTCTCTCTTTTCTTTGAGATTACCTATGATTTCCACTTTTGGATTTCTATTATTTTAAAATGGTTAAACACCATGTTAAGGCACACACATGGTGTATGAGAAGGATAAACACACACACACAAGATACTCAACACACAATGAAAGATAAGCGTGAGGCTTTCTTATTTTCCATTATACAAAGATGTACATTTATAGTACAATGGTGTGACTCTTGGTTTCATATTCCAAGGTCACTTGGACTCCATTGTGACTTTGCATATTCCACACCTACCCATGTAGGATTAGGTGTTCCAACATCCCCCCTTAATCCGAAGGGGTATGTGTGAGTCCAAGAAAAGAGTTGTAATACAAATCTACAAAGTATACATGGCAGCACTTGGCTGAATCAACTCTCTGAAATGTTGGAAAAAAGAGATGGTTTAAGGATGACCACCAACACTGGAACGCAAAACTTGTTGCAGTTCCCGGAACTCTTCCAAAACTGGCAAGAAGCTGAAAGCTTCTGCTAGAGGAATTGTCCCTCATAAAAAAAGGAGACCTTCAACCTAAAAGAAGGGAGGTCTACTACCTGTGATGGTTTTAGGATTACCAACAACTCTAGAATGCTTTGAAGCATTTCCTGGAACTCAACCAAAGCTGGCAAGAAGCTGAAGGCTGCTAAGCTGAAGGCTTCTGCTAGAGGAAGTGTTCCTCATATATGAAAGGGAGACCTACGACCTAAAATAAGGGAGGTCTACTACCTGTGATGGTTTTAGGTTATCCACCAACCAAAGATGATGGTTTAAGGTTATCCACCAACCGAAGGCATGCTCATGGGAATCCGTGTCTCTGGCTACAACTCTGAACATAGAATGAGATATTGTGGCTCGGGCTCGCTTGATCTATCGTCAAAGCTTGTACATGACCACCATTTTCCCCCCTGTCAGGGACAAGGTGAGATGATGGCGAAAACTCAACTGCAAGTTTGCTCAATATCCGTGAACATGTTCTGACATGCGACTTAAACATCTTCTTGGCTGTTGATGCCCATTGCCAAGAAGCGATCCATCCAAGATAAATCTTGGTTCTTGCAGGAGGCTTGTGTCTGAAGCATCTGTCTGAAGAATGGGTGTGCCGACCACAGTGGTTGCATGGATGAAGATCAAAACAATGATCTTTCATATGGCCAACTCGATCACAGTGTTGGAATTTTACAATCTGATGTTGTTGTGGAACAGGATCTGGAACAACTGTAGGTGAATTGTCATACATGAATTCGGCACTCTGAAATATGATGGGCTTGGTGTAGTCTGGTATATGAAAGGACACATCCTTGTCATATCCAAGACTAGTTCGGTGCTTTTTGTGGACAAGCTCTTCCCAAGGTCTGATGATGGGCTTGAGAAGTGCAGGTTGAACTGCTGCATCTGCATGTAAATCTGCTCTAGTGCAAGGAACTGAATGTGAATCAACTGCAACTTTACTGACTTGTTGTTGATGGGAGTCTTTCACAATGTTCTGAATAGAAACAGGTTCAGAATGGTGACTCTTTTTCTGAAGTTCGTCTTGCTGAAGCTGAGATTCCAACTGCAAAAACTCAATCTTTTATTGTGCATCTAGCAAACAACTTTGAATGTTACAAAGAGCATCCTTGCTCATTTTTACCATATCATGAACATTCAAATGAATGAGGTTATTCAACAACTCTAATGCCTCATTGATTTTGGCCATTTCAACAACTTAGGCTCAAAAATAAATGAAAGGGTGTTGACTTCAACCGAAAATGCACCCATTTACAATGTGATGCAACAACAAATACAAATGTCTCAAAACAATTTCCAACTATGGAAATCTCAAGTACAAAATCTGCTCCTCAAATGATGGAGGGCAATCAACAATTTTTCAACAAAACAAGTACTGATTGCAACTATGAAGAAGATGCAAATTCCACTCAAAATACAATGTTAGTTCAATACATATCTCTGCAAAATATTTGTAAATGTGCAGCTGAAAACACTTGTGCAAGAATCTTTTTATGTCAGCTGAATTTTCTTCTTCAAATAGCTGTTTTGCAATGATGGCAAAATTGTCTTCAAATGTCAAATTCTTCAGAAAATCACCCTCTTGTATATGCCACAAATTACACAATGTCAAATCTGCAATTTTCTCTATGTATAGTCCATGCCATTTCTTCAATTCTGCTATTCATTTTCTCTATTTTCTCTTTCTCTCTTCCTCTCTCTCTGCTGTTTTTTTTTTTAATTAATTAAAAATTAATTAAAAATGGGAATTAGTTAAAAAAGAGGGGAATGGGATTAATTTGAAAAATTGAGGGGAATATAAAAGTGGAGGGAAATTTATAATGAGGGGGGGAAATTAAATGGGGGGGTATATTAATGGGAAAGGGGGGCTATTAAATAAAAAATTAAAATGGGAAGATTTTTATTTTTTATTTTTTAAGGAAAGGGAATTAATTAAAATGTGTAGAGGAAAATAATTAAAAAATTTTAAAAACTAGCAAAAGTAGGACAAAACTGGAGTTAAAGGGAAGGCCGAAAGGCCGAGGGGTCGGGCAAGGAGGGAAGGGAGAGTGGACTGTGAGGGGGTTGAGGGGTAGCACAGGTTAGCATGGATTGGGAGAGTGGACTGTGAGGGGGATGCGAGTGTGGGAGCCGCAGAATGAGGGCGTAGGTAATGTCGGTTAGGGAGCAACGTAAGGTTGAGGGCGGAGTTTGGGATTTGTGAGCTGTAGTAGATTGGAGGCTGCGGGGAAGGGGTAGAGCACAGAGTTGAATGGGAGAGGAGGTTTGCAAGAGGTGGAGACGTGGTAAGCCGAGTATGTGAGGGAGTATTGGGGAGAAGAGCTGGTAGTGTGAGCAGAGGCGTTGAAAGAGAGAGTGTATCGCAGACTGGGTATTGGGGTAGGCGCAAGTGGATAGGTATAGCGTATAACAGTGGAGGGAGCTCGTGAGTAGGGTAAGCCTGAGGGGTTGGAGAGAGCGTTGGAGCTTGAGGGTGTGAGAGAACGCTGATGTATGTGTGTAGAGGGCCATGGGTAGGGAGCGTGAGTGTGAGTTGAGGTAATGTATGGTGTAAGGGAGTGTTGGGAAGGGCCGAAGGCCAGCATGGGTTGTGCGTTGGGTTTGGGGAGAGGGGAGTACAAGTTGCGTATGAGATGCGAGGGGAGAGTCGATAAGCGTAGGGCCGATGTGAGTAATGGCGTATTGCAATGAGGGGAGGGGTTTTCATAGATCGACTGTAATGTGAGAGGGGAATGGGATAGTAAGGGCCGTAGGCCGTGAGGGAGGGCCAAAGGCTCAGAAAGATTTTTTTTTATTTTTTATTTTTATTTTTTTATGTATTATGAATAATAATAGCAGAGTAGAGCAGTAATACACAGCAATGGATTTTAGTCTTCAAAATAGCATATTTTTTCCAGATATACAACAAAATTGGACAAAATGCAAAAATGAGGGCAACAGCATAATTTTTCTTCCAGGAAATGCACGAAATTTCAGCAGAAAAAACCCATAAACTTCTTCAGAAGCCCAATATAAATAGTATTTTCCAGCAGCTCTTTAAAATGCAGAAATTTAATGGGCATAAATTTCAGGAAGAAATCAACCTTCAGATGCACAATGCTGCTTCTCTTCAAAACCAATGCTGCCAATTTCTGAACGCTACTCTTCTCAAAATAAATTTTGAATGCTGCTTCTTTTGAATGCAGCAAAATGACTGCTGCAACAATTTCTGAGTGCTGCAAAAATTATCAAAATTTTTGCAGATATGCACAGGCCATAAACACAAATGGCTCACTCAATTTGGAGCAGGGTCAGCAATCGCCCGCTCTGATACCATGTTAAACACCATGTTAAGGCACACACATGGTGTATGAGAAGGATAAACACACACACACAAGAGACTCAACACAATAAAGTATAAGCGTGAGGCTTTCTTTATTTTCCATTATACAAAGATGTACATTTATAGTACAATGGTGTGACTCTTGGTTTCATATTTCAAGGTCACTTGGACTCCATTGTGACTTTTCGCATTCCACACCTACCCATGTAGGATTAGGTGTTCCAACAAAAATATATCATCAATCATCTTCCTACGCGTGTGAATATTTGGTTTTATTGGCACTTTTGTTGATATGATAGTCACTGTCACTGATGTTCATCATGAAATATGGATTCAAGTGATATTTTGTTGCCAAAAAGAAGTACATCAATTTCAGCTTCATGAATCTCCAAGTTCATTTAAGACTGTTGTTGCAATTCCTCTGAGAAATGGCGAAGATCCAAGGCCCACAGTTCACAGTCTTGATAATTCAAAATTTATAAATACTCTTCTTGAAAGTCAAGATTTTCGTCTGCACCTGTAACATCTAGCAGTAAGTTGGTCATTGATCCTTTCTTCTTGACCAGTACTGAGATATCCCTCTAATATTACGTTTCACATCTTAGATTTAATACCAATTGCACCATCCTTTTGCAACTCGGCAGAAACCCCCTCAACCCTCTCCAACATGCCACATTTATTCAAGGATTCAAGATATATTTCATAAGCTGCCCAATTAGGTCGACACCTTTCCATACATTAAGAAAATGTGTATTCTACTTGACATTACATACACAGGCACATATACATTTGCATCAAGTCCACATACGATGACTGCAATGGCTTGAGACCACTGTCCTCAAATTGCTTCATAAAATTTTCTACATGTTCTACTTCTTTGTCTTGAGCTAGAATATCATCAACCTTATTTTTAGGGGAATCCACAAAATCTCTGTCAAAAAGAAATTCATTTTTCACTACCATGAGGTTGTTTTGTTCTTGCTACTGCACTGTCATATTCCTCTGTTAAAAAACATCCTTGTCATATTCAAGAAAACCAATAAGGTCCTCCTCTTGTAAAGTTGCCAGAAAATATTGATAGGTGTCTTCAAAACTCTGCAGTATTGGGCCCCAACGTTTGAGAAAACTTTCAATGAGAACTGCCATGCAGGATATGCTTTTCAAACTACAGGAGTTGTTGAGCCAGTTATTTTGCCATTTTATTTGGGTTATAATTCGTGGCTTTGGAGAATGTCAATTTCACATCTTCGGCAAATGATGCAGGTGAGTTTTGTTCATTTTTATCTAGCTTAAACTTTAGAATACAAAATCCTCTGATATAATGCAACAATTGCATGATTTGCACAGGTAATTAGAAGATACATCTCTTACTCTTAGAAAAATCCTTAGTAAGCTTTAATTTTGGTCCCCTGCTGGAGTTTATCTGAAAAAACCCTCCACAATTAAGTTATGCAAAATCTTGCTACAATGGTATGAATATTTTCTTTCCCTTCTCAAATTCTTTTCTCCATAAGTTCTCCCACCCTAAATTGTTGTATGGGATTTTAATTTGTTACAACATACTTGAACTTTCTTGAGTCATTTACTATACTCTCTTCCATGACATAATATTGTTCTGTATCCTGGAAGGATGGATCTAGTCAATCAACATTTGAATTGATCTCTCCAAGATATAAATTAATATCTCAAGTTGCAATGCCATCTCGTACTTTCAAAGCTTTAAGAAGACAAATCAATCTGTCTAATTCCTCCTCATTAGGCCTTGATTTGCAGAGCCTTCCATCTTCTGACTGCATTATTTATCTTCCAAAACCCTTCTTCCTCCAATTCCTCACTAAACCTTACTTTGGTCAAACTTCCATCTTCTAATTACTCCATAATACTTTTGGGTATTATGGAAATTTTTTTTGACATCTTAGCCAACATATTCTTGCTTCTCTTCCTTTACGTGTATATATGATAGTAAGTAATAAATATTCATGGATAATCTTAATAAGCTAATAGGATAATTTGCAGATAAAAATGGATCAAATTCCCTGTTTTAGAGGTGGAAATGTATTCTTTGAGACAATTTGTACACTCAAGGTATGATATTTGAGCAAACCAAATACACACCTTCAACTCTATCAGAGGGTGGTTCCATGTGGCCTCCAATCAAAATCATAGTTTAACCCCACAAAACTTGCAAAATAAGTGTGCATTATGACTATTCACTGATTTAAATGCTCATTCATTGAATCTTTGTGGTTTCTAGTATAATATCTTTTCACGAGGGGAAAGCTCACGGGAAACCCGGGCATACTTCTCCAGAATTTCTGGATGGTACGCGCGGTAAACCGCTCGGCAGACTTTCGGCGCCTAACCCCAAAGGACCCAAGAATTGAACCCGTGACCTCCCTCAACGGAGAGGACCACGTATTGGCTCACTACCGCTTGAGCTAACCCTTGGGGCTATTTCTAGTATAATATCACTTTAAAGTTTAAATTGTTTCATGAACCCTTTTTTAAGTTCCCTAAATTAATGTGCTCATATTAATATATTATATGATATCATCTTGAGAGTTTTGGAGTTCACTTCTATGACCTTAATTTCCAAATTTTCTAGAACTTCCCAAGATCATGTACTACTTGAGATTTCTTGATATAGTAGAACCAAGGTATTTAATTTCTACTAAAACGAGTACAAACCCCATTTTAATTGACATTTCCAAATTTTCCATAAATTCCCAATATTGTGTACTACATGAGATTTATTGCGATAGTTGTTTCAGGGAAAATCACCCTAGAAGCTTGTTGGGTCAAAACCTCCACAGAGCAGGGCATGCCATTCAGAAGGACTCACACACAACCATACTTGAATGCAAAAAAATAGATGACAACGATAGCAGAACTCACCCGTAGTCCTATGTTCGATGTAGATCCCGCGGGGTTCAAACCCCCAGCAACCTTTCTTCCTCCTTCAACCTGGAAAAAAAGAAAGAACATGCACAGAAACCTAGTTGTACAGCATATATTTCTCCTAAACGTTAGTGTAATCAATGTGAAATATGATATAACCGATAATAACTGCTTAATAATCAATCTTTCCACATATACAAATAGATACTAACATAGAAGTTTAGGAACAAGACGGTTCTTCATTATTATGAATAGCATGTACAGAAATAAGGAGTGGAGAGATCTCCTGAATCCTTCCACGATCTTCGAGCAGACCGTTGTCCGGATTCGTCCCGCCCTTGCCTCGCTAAGAAACTTTCAAGACTTGTGCACTCGAGATGGCATATAAATGGATGAACATCTCCAGGAAACAAGGGTTTCTTGTATAAATCTGGGAAAGTGCAGGAGGCACGAGGAATCAGACTTGAACTGGGATTCCAACAGAGTGTAATGTCTATAAAATTTCTCTCTCCCTTAGGCCATGCACATGAGGGGTTTTTATACTCCCTCAAAGTATTTTCAGTCAGTTGGAAACAGTTGGCCACGTACTGGGGTGGTTGAACTACTGGAATAACCATCAACCCAGTCCGAAAATATGGAATTTATATATATTTTTAATGGTTTTAATGGCATACGCGGAAAACTACATGTGGACTCGCGTATACATGCGGAAAGGTCTGGGCATACCCGCGTATGGGAATTTTAACACTGTTTTTTAGTGAATTTGTTCAAGTCTGTAGGAATGGGTGCCCAAAGCCATAAAGACAACCATGAATCACCTGAGGGTGAAAAATGATGCTATAACAATAGTAGAACCACGTTGTTTAATTTCTACCAAAAAGAGTACAGACCCCATTCTAATTGACTAGTCTTGATAAATTAAGACAATGTTCAAAATTATTTTACGCTATAAAATTTCTGTGAACTTTATTTAAAATTAGTGATGTGTTGTTTCTAATATATCAACCTAAATTATCTCCACTAGTTTGATTATTTTTACAACTATTTCTTCAGTTGAAACATTGTAATCTGTACAATAAAGTTACAAACTCTAGTAAAATCTAAAACTACCAGAAGTATTTCTTTAGTGAAACCTTCAAATTATATATATGGATTTCAATGTTGAATTTGCAATGTGTCACAGAAAACAATGTATATAAAGGTTCTTCTTGTCCCCATCACACTTAAATTTTTGGCTTTATACAAATGTTTTGGTCAACTTCATAATTTTTAACAAACTTCACAATTTGTCTTCAGCAGCAAATACAATTTTAAGGTTTCAAACCATCACTTATAACAACGCTATATTTTTTCATCAAAATTGCCATAAGTAGTTGAGCTACTAAATATGCATTCTTGGTTGAATGTTTTTCCATCAAATAAGGTTTTCGTGATAGAATTTTATTCAATGGCACTATCAGCTATTTTCATGAACAAAAATTATCCATGGAGAATAATTTCAATGTCCATCTTGGTTTCTATTTGATATAATGGAATTGAATATTACTAAAGTCAAAACTCCATAAAAAAATTACACATTTTGGACTCATTTCATATCCGTTACCAGAATTTATTTTGGAATAAAATCCTACATGTTTCAAAGATTCATGTTTTCTATGCAACCACCATTTATCTCTATCATTAGTTTTTATAGCAAGTCAATCATATGAATATTATCAGATAAGAAAAACATTCTAGTCCAATACCTTATTTGCATTTTCTTCATCCAACTGCCATTGTTTCTATTACTCACTCTCATCTACTTGTATAACAAACAATGTTTTTTGGCTTGGAATTCAAACCAACGTCCACATAGGCATCCAATAAAGGTGATGTAGTATACCACTGGCATTTGAATCCCTTGTTACAGAAACTGACTTACCTGAGGGGACTAGTACTCCCAAAGTCGTTCATATACTAACCAAAGGCTCAAATCTCAACTATCAAAGATCACAAGAGTTGAATAAGGCATCAATTTGTCTCTACAACCCCTTAGGTGAGGTGCCAAGAAGATCATGTTGTTGAAAAATAAAAGCATGGAGATCAAGACATTAGGTAGAAGGCAATCAACACCATCCTATATGTGCTCTTAAGAAACAAGTCCATCTCATCGATATAGAATGAAAAGAGAGTTAGTGAGAGAAGGAATCATTAGAGGTCATTTATGCACTAAATGACCAAGCACTGGCTCATATAGTCGGTGCTTAGTTTTCTCTAAGCAGAAATGACCAAGCACTATTAGATAGTTTTCTGCTTAGTGATTCCTAAGTGTTTTAAATTTTTTGATTAGTTTTCTACCCAAAAAAAATTTTGTTGTTCAAATGTTCCCAGAATTTGTAAAACATTTTAGGATGGAACATAAATCTTGGGCATTTCAAGAACTAATAAAACATTTTAGAAAGCCAAAAAGTCACCAAAACACTTTTTTAACATTTCAAAGTCGTTACACACTGGAATATGTTTCTGATTTGGAAAAAAACATTTCAAGGGTCCTCCTAGGGTGTTTTTAAGTAACCATTAGGGGAATTTTGAGGTCTAAAATGGGCCTCCTAAAGAAATAAAAAAATAATAGTTAAACCAATAAAATAATATTTATGAATTTGCAATTCACTTTTTGCATCACAATCCATGTAACCATAGTTAAATTCAATTCAAAATTTGTACCAAAATAAAATTAATAAAAAAATTGTATTGATGTGACTATAAATAAGAATGAGTTTTTCAAGAAAAAATCATTATCATTGAACAACTAATGCATTTGTCCTTTGTCCTTAAATAACTTAAAATAAAATATAAATATAAATTTATAAATTCTTAATTATATTATATACTATTAATTAAAATTTATAGTAATTAAATTGTATAATAACATGTAATTAATATGCTATATAAAAATAATATAATATAATATAATATAAGATAATAAATATATAGAGACATTCGTTGTTTCTTTCAAGAAATATGAAATGAAAATAATATATTTTTATTCAAAAAGTGTGAAATTACATTTATTATGAGTACTTTACTTTGACTTTAAAAGTATTTAGAGAACTACCATGGTTAACCATGAGTTTTTATCCACCATTAATAATGTGACAAGTAAGTACCTTTAACTCAAGCAATGCCACCTCAACCATTAGGGATGATATCATCCCCTAAAATGTGATTGGTTCTCATAAAGTGAATATTGATTGTACATTTTCCTTAGGAGGCCCATTTTAGACCTCAAAATCCCCCTAATTCTTAGCTTCTATGCCATCAACAACGACAAAATGTGTTCTAACCAGAAAGAGATGTATGAATTGAGCATGACTCCATATTCTAGGCATAGTTGGGACTAATAATTGGATTACTCTACAAAGTTTGTTGGTTTGGGGCATCCTTTATTGAAAGCATCACAAAGTCTTGTTGGCTATATAAGTTTGTAGACAATTATTGGCATAGATTTTTCAATCACAACCACCATTTATCTTTGTCATCAGTTTTTATAACAAGTCAATTATATGATTATTCTAAAATAAGAAAAGCATTCTAGTTGAATACCTTCGTTTCCTTTTCTTCATCCATCTGACATTTCTTATATTACTCACTCTCATCTACTTGTATAAAAAATAATGTTTGTTGGCTTGGAATTCAAACCAGCGTCCACATAGGCATCCAATAAAGGTGTTGTAGTATACCACTGGAATTGCAATCCCTTGTTACAGAAAATGTCTTACCTGAGATGACTAGTACTCCCCAAGTCGTTCATATACTAACCAAAGGCTCAAATGTCAACTAACAAAGATCACAAAAGTTGAATAAGGAATCAATTTGTCTCTAAAACCCCTTAGGCGAGGTGCCAAGAGGTTCATGTTGTTGAAAACTAAAAGCAAGGAGATCAAGAAATGTAATAGAATACAATCAACACCATCCTATATGTGCTCCTAAGAAAGGATTCCATCTCATCGATATAGAACCCAAAGAGGGTTAGTGAGAGAAGGAATCATTAGAGGTCATTTATGCACTAAATAACCAAGCACTTACTCATATACCCGGTGCCTAGTTTCTCTAAGAAGAAGTGGCCATGCACTATTAGAGAGTTTTCTTCTTAGTGATTCCTAAGTGTTTTAAATTTTTTTCTTAGTTTTCTACCCAAAAATTTGTTGTTTGTTGCTGAATGTTTCGAGAATTTGTAAAACATTTCAGGATGGAATAGAAATCTTGTGTATTTCAAGAAAATGATAAAACATTTCAGAAAGCCAAAAAGTCACCAAAACACTTTTTCAACATTTCAAAATCGTGACACACCAGAATCTGTTTCTAATTTGGAAAAACAACATTTCAGGGGTCCTCTTGGGGTGTTTTTAGTAGCTTAGCTTGTATTCCATCAACAAAGACAAAATTTGCTATAACCAGAAATAAATGTATGAATTGAGCATGAATCCATATTGTGGGCATAGTTGGGACTAATAATTGAATTACTCTATGAATTTTTTTGGTTTGGGGCATCCTTTTTTGAAAGCATCACAAAGTCTTGTTGGCTATATAATTTTTTTGACTATTATTGGCATATATTTTTCAATCACAACCACCATTTATCTATGTCATCGGTTTTTATAGCAAGTCAATCATATGATTATTCTCAAATAAGAAAAACATTCTAGTCCAATACCTTAGTTGCCTTTTCTTCATCCAACTGCCATTGCTTCTATTACTCAAACTCATCTACTTGTGTAACAAATAGTGTTTGTTGGCTTGTAATTCAAACTAGCATCCACATAGGCATCCCATAAAGGTGTTGTAGTCTACCACTAGCATTTCAACCCCTTGTTATAGAAATGATCTTACTTGAGATGAATAGTACTCACCAAGTCGTTCATATATATGGTAACCAAAGGCTCAAATGTCAACTATCAAAGATCACATGAGTTGAATAAGGCATCAATTTGTCTCTACAACCCCTTAGGTGAGGTGCCAAGAAGATCATGTTGTTGAAAACTAAAAGCAAGGAGATCAAGACATCGGGTAGAAGGTAATCAACACCATCCTATATGTGCTCCTAAGAAAGGAGTCCATCTCATCGATATAGAAACCAAAGAGAGTTGGTGAGAGAAGGAATCATTAGAGGTCATTTCTACACTAAATGACCAAGCACTGACTCATATAGTCGGTGCTTATTTTTCTGTAGGTAGAAATGACCAAGCACTATTAGAGAGTTTTTTGCTTAGTGATTCCTAAATGTTTTAAATTTTTTGCTTAGTTTTCTACCCAAAAATTTGTTGTTTGTTGTTGAAATGTTTCCAGAATTTGTAAAACATTTTAGGATGGAACATAAATCTTGTGCATTTCAAGAAACTGATAAAACATTTTAGAAAGCCAAAATGTCACCAAAACACTTTTTCAACATTTCAAAGTTGTGACACATCGGAATCTATTTCTGATTTGGTAAAAAACATTTCAGGGGTCCTCTTGGGGTGTTTTTAGAAACTTAGCTTGTATGCCATCATGTAAATTTTGGAAATACAGAATGTTCTATTCTTAATGCAAATTTACTTCAATCTTCTAGGGCCTGATATAATATAGCAATCAGTATGACATAAACATGAAAGTAAAATGTTGATAGAACATACCAATAGATCAACATAAAACAAGCCAATAAAATAGATCAGATTTACATATCTTTTTGTCCAAAGAAGATGTAGAATAGTGTGCGTTATGGTAGTCAACAGGATGCTTCAACCAGCAAAGTATTTCTCAGGTTAGCCAACCCTCCAAGTGTCACAGACACAACCCTCAAAGACAGCTCATCAAAAGTCAACATAATTCAACAAAAGAATCCGACATCGAGATTTCTAGCGTCATCCATATTTCCGATATCCAGATTTACAACATCATCCATATTTATGACATCTAGGTTTACGGCATCCATTTCCAACATCATCCAGATTTACGGCATCCATTTTCGGCATCATCCAGATTTACGACATCCATTTCTGGCATCATCTAGATTTACGACATCCATTTCCGGCATCATCCAGATTTATGGCATCCAGATTTACAACATCCATTTTCGGTATCATCCAGATTTATTGCATCCATTTCCGGCATCATCTAGATTTATGACATCCATTTCTAGCATCATCCAAATTTACGTCATCTAGATTTACAACACTCATTTCCGACATCATCCATATTTACGACATGGGAGAGAGAGAAGCATCTTTTAGGTTGAATGAACCAATCAGATCATGAGGAATGTGTGTGACGAGATGATGATCAAATGCTCTCCAAGTATATCTAATTTATATCCATCAATGAGGGTGTGTGACACATTTTTGGGCTCTCAAGCCTACATTATAAATCTGGCCGACCTTGCACATAAGTGGAATAAATTCAAAATAAATGTTCTGCTCATCCGATTAAGATTATCTTTAGATCAATCTTGCACCTCTCCGAAAGAGGAATCTAATAAAATTAATGGCATCATCATTTGAGCAGTACAACATGGATTTTGGACCTAGTTGCCAAAAATTAGCACTCCCTCTCAACTAGGGAGAACTCCATCCGCCAGTGCCATCCAAGCATCGTGCGTCATCCCGCTGTAACTTTTTTTGTTGGCTCTTTATTTCAAATGGCGAGTCACAAATAAATCACACCCAGCTGACCCGAAGTCAGCTCAGAGGTCTGAAATCTCTATAGGACCCAAAGGAGTCTCATACTAACCTGAAGTTAGTTTAACTCACTCGAAGTCAGTTGGAGGTTCAAAACCTCTCTTCGATTCAAAAGGGTCATATACTAACCTGAAGTTAGTTTAATTGAACTGAAGTCAGTTGGAGGTGGGAAACCTCACTTGGACTCAAAAGAGTCATATACTAACCTGAAGTTAGTTTAACTGACCTGAAGTCAGTTGGAGGTCTGAAACCTCACTTGGACTTAAAAGAGTCATATACTAAGCCGAAGTTAGTTTAACTAACCCGAAGTCAGTTGGAGGTCTGAAAACTCACTTGGACTCAAAAGATTCATATACTAACCCAAAGTTAGTTTAACTGACCAGAAGTCATTTTAACTGACCCGAAGTCAGTTGGAGGTCTCAAACCTCACTTAGAATCAAATTAGTCATATACTAACCCGAAGTTAGTTTAACTGACCCGAAGTCAATTGGAGGTCTGAAACCTCACTTGGACTCAAAAGAGTCATATACTAACCTAAAGTTAGTTTAACTAACCTTAAGTCAGTTGAAGGTCTAAAATCTCACTAGACTTCATCACAAATCAAGTGGTTGGATATGTGCCATCCTAGACATAGAGAGTACGGAAATCTCCGATGCATCCATCGGTCTTGCTATTGGTATCTATCCACATTTCCCACCTCATTGGCCAAGATGAGAGGCACTTCCCATGAGTTCGAAACTCCATGGGTAGGATGCATACAGGGCACAGATGAAAGAGATGTGAACCAACTCAATATCATCACAATCGGGCGGAAGCACACCAACAAGGTTTGTCAAGCTTAGCCCTGTGGTTTCTTATATCTCCAAGAAGATATCCCCAAATACTCTTGGAACTCCTAGAGCTCATCGTCCAATAGGGCCCTCAGAATAGGGTTGTTCCATGATTCCAAGATTCTCACGGAAGGTTAGGAACTTGACCTTCCCCAAGGGCTTAGTGAGAATATCTGCGACCTGCTCATCAGTTCCTATATGATCGAGCCTTAAGGTGCCTCGCTATACCATATCCCGGATAAAATGGTACCTAATATGAATATGCTTGGATCGATCGTGGAACACAAGATTCTATGACAAACGAATCCCACTCTGGTTATCACAAAGGATAACGGTGGTATCAAGCACATGCCCGAACATCTCAATGAATAGCTTTTGTAACCAACTAGCTTCACAACAGGCCATACTCGCTACAATGTATTCATCCTCAACGGTGCTCAAAGCCACCAACTTCTACTTCTTTCTCATCCAAGATATCGAAGCAGAACCAAGTGTGAAGTGGTATCTAGATGTGCTCTTGTGATCCACCACACTGCCAGCCCAATCGACATTAGTATATCCATGGAGTCTCAAAATCCCATAAGTGTATCTCAGCCCATGTTTTATCGTGCCCTGAATATATCTCAAGATATTCTTGGCACCAACCTAGTGAATGTGATGAGGATCAATCATGTGTTGACTCAAAGTGTTCACTGCAAAACATATGTCCGGATGACAGTTCACTAAGAACATCAATGCCCCTATGAGTTGACGATACTCCATAGGATTTCCTAGATCAGGCCCAGCATCATTTCCATACAACTTCTTGAACTTCAGTTCCATCGATGTCGACATGGACTTACAGTCTACCATACCAAATATCTCCAGCAGCTTCATAATATATTTTCCTTGAGAAAGGAAAATCTCACGAGGTCTCTGCCAGACCTCCAAGCCTAGGAAGTAATGCATCAGTCCTCGGTCTTTCATCTCAAAATCAGAAGCTAGCTCCCTCTTACACTGATGAATGAGAGGGTCAGCACCTGTCAGGTAGAGATCGTCCATATAGAGAACCACAATGAGAGGCTTTTCTCTATCAACCTTGAAGTAAAGGTTTGGATCATCATTACTTTGAGTGAAGCCCAGCTCCATCAAGTAGATATCTATCCTCTTGTACCAAATCCTGGGGGCTCGCTTCAACCCATAGAGGGATTTCTTCAACCTGCATACATGAGAGTCTCTATCCTGGGCTTAGAACCCCATAGGCTTCTCCACATACACCTCTTCCTTTAACGAACCATGCAGAAAAGTGGTCTTCACATCCATCTGATGGAGACTCCATCCTTGCATTGCAGCAAGGGAAATAATAGATCAGATGGTGGTATAGCGGGCCACATGTGCAAATATATCATCATAATCTATGCCTTCCTTTTGAGAGAAGCCTTAGGCAACGAATATTGCCTTGTACTTTACAACACTACCATAAGATCCATGCTTGATCTTATAGAGCCATTTCAAGGTGACAACAGCTTTGTCCTCCAGTCTCGGGACCACATCCCAGACATCATTTTTCATAATGGAATCATACTCTTCATGTATAGAATCTTTCCAAACTTGATGCTTTACGGCTTCTTCAAATGATCCAAGCTCATATTGTATGATAGTACCCATGGATGTTAGATACCATTGGTATCTATTCGGCTTCTTGCTTTCATGGAATGTCCCACTTGGGGCTATATGTCTCTCGGCATCCTCGAGAGTATCCCTGAGCCATGAAGGTCTTCTATTCATTGAAGGAGGTGGATCAATAGGGTCCATCGGTCCTTCAACATCAGGCATCATCTCATCCTTCAGCTCTTCCTGCTTCCCTATTCTTTCATCATTGTCTTCCTTGCAACTAGGAAGGTTTATCACTTTCTTGAGGGAAGCATCTTCATCGAAGGTGATATTGTGGCATATATCCACTTCCCTTTGACCAGGCACATAGATTATGTATGCCTTTGAAGTTTCACTGTAACCCAAAAACATTCCCTTCTTTCCAGAAGCATCCAACTTGCTTCTCTTTTCTTTCGCCACATGAATGTAGACAGGACAACCAAAAACTCTAAAATGAGAATCATCAGGTTTCTTACCAGAGAAGACTTCTTAGGGAGTTTTGGAGTTCAGGGTGGAATGCAGACATCTATTTTGTACGTACACAGTAGTGTTTGAAGCTTCAACCCACAGAATCTTTGGAAGAACTTGGTCACGTAGCATGGCATGAGCAGCTTCCAAAATGGTCCTATTCTTTCTTTCAACAATGCCATTTTTCTCAGGAGTATACACGGTTTACATGGTCTCCCTCTTAATGCCAGCTCCTATGCAAAAGCCATTGAACTCATTTGACTCATATTCGATGCCATTATTGATATTCAAAATCTTGATCTTCTTTCCTGTTTTATTTTCCACCAAGGCCTTGAAATTTGAATGCTTCGTCCTTATACTTCAAGAAATATATCCAGGTCTTACAAGAGAAGGAATTTATAAAATTAATGTAATAAGAACATCCTCCCAAGGATTTCATGGGTAGCATACCAAATAAACCAGAATGTATCAATTTGAAGATATCAAATGTCTTTGTGACACTTGAGGGGAAAGGTTCCCTTGTATGCTTTCCTTCGGCACAACCCTGACATACGCCTTCATGATCATTCTTTAATTCAAGCATCCCAGACACCACCTTCCTTCCTTCAGGAAGGGCTTTGTAATGAAGGTGTCCAAACCTCTGATGCCATAACTCAGTTTGATGAGTTGTATCACATGAAATATCCTCTAATGGACTTCCTCCAACCTGGTAGACTGTATCAACTCTAAAAATAATAGTGAGAGCTTCTTGAAGTTCTTCTTCCAGTCTCGAGGAAGTCCTCCAAGAGCAATGAGGACAAGCTCTCGATCAACTACTTCTTCTCCTATGGCAAGGAGATCATTCTTGATTTTTGTGAGCCTCATAAAATATAATGGAGGCTCATGAATCTTCCCCTACACGTAGTCCATGACATCTTGATATTCTAATGCAAAATCCAAGGACATCTTCCATGCATGATAATCAGACTTGTCAGTCAACCTATCATCAGACCATTGGTCCTTGACAAGACTTCTTCTTCGGTGATTTCTTTTCACACTATCTTGGACTTTGTCTTCACCTCAACTCTTATACCATGTAAATTTTGGATAGAAAGAGTGCTCTATGCTTAATGAAAAATTACTTCAATATTCTAGGGCCCGATACAATATAGCAATCACATAAACATGAAAGTAAAATGCTGATAGAACATAGCAATATATCAACAGAAGAAAAGCCAATAAAATAGATCAGATTTACATATATTCTTGTCCAACAAAGATGTAGAATACTGTGCATTACGGCAGTCAACAAGATGCTTCAACCAGCAAAGTCTTTCTTAAGTCAGCCAACCCTCCAAGTGTCACACACATAGCCCTCAAAGATAGCTCATCAAAATTAAACATAATTCAACAAAAGAATCCCACATCCATATTTCAGGCATCCAGAATTCCAACATCATCCATATTTCCGGCATCCAGATTTATGACATCATCCATATTTACGGCATCCAGATTCACGACATCCATTTACGACATCATCCAAATTTACGGCATCCATTTCCAGCATCATCCAGATTTAGGACATCCATTTTTGGCATCATCCAAATTTATGGCATCCATTTCCGGCATCATCTAGATTTACGACATCCATTTTCAGCATCATCCAGATTTACGGCATCCATTTCTGGCATCATCTAGATTTACGGCATCTAGATTTATGACATCCATTTCCAGCATCATCTAGATTTATGGCATCCAGATTTAGGGCATACATTTCCGGCATCATCCAAATTTACAACATGGGAGAGAGAGAAGCATCTTCTAGGTTGAATGAACCAATCGGATCATGAGGAATGTGTGTGATGAGATGATGATCAAATGACCTCCAAGTCTCTCTAATTTATATCCATCAATAAGGGTGTGTGACACATATGTTGGGCTCTCAAGCCTACATTACAAATTTGGCTGACCTTGCACATAAGTGGAATAAATTCAAAATAAATGTTCCTCATATCCAATCATGAGGATATTTAGATCAACCTTGCACCTCTGCGAAAGAGGAATCCAATAAAAATATTGGCATCATCATCTAAGCAGTACAACATGGAGTTTGGACCTAGTTGCCCAAAATTAACACATCAACAAAGACAAACTGTGATATAACCAAAAAAGGATGTATGAATTGAGCACGAATCCATATTATGGGCATAGTTGGGAATAATAATTGGATTGATATATGAAATTTTTTGGTTTGGTGCATCCGTAATTGAAAGCATCACAAAGTATTCTTGACTATATAATTTTGTCAACTATTTTTGGCATAGTTTTTTCAATCATAGCCACCATTTATCTATGTTATCAATTTTTATAGAAAGTCAATCATATGATTATTCTCAAATAAGAAAAACATTCTAGTCCAATACATTAGTTGCCTTTTATTCATCCAACTTCCAGTTCTTCTAGTACTCACTCTCATCTACTTGTATAACAAACAATGTTTGTTGGCTTGGAATTCAAACCAACATCCACATAAGCATCCAATAAATGTGTTGAAGTCTACTACTAGCATTTCAAACCCCTGTTACAAAAACTATCTTACTTGAGATGACTAGTACTCCCCAAGTCATTTATATACTAACTAAAGGCTCAATGACAGAAAAATATAAAACTTCTTAGTGCAGGTGACGAGTTTCTCATTGCCAAAAAATTACTCCACCTCAGGGTTTTATGCTTGGGCCAAGGGCCACATTTTCATAAACTATAAGAGCTTCTATCTCATCCAATATTCCATGTTTATCACCAATGTGTCATCCAATTGAACTCAAACCTACTAGTTTTACTGTTGCAATTCAATTGTCCCACTCCACTTTGAGTAGATGGTATCTGATCTCATCACCTATGACTCGGAAGGTTCACAGAAAAACCTATATTGATGGTACTCCATTAATATATATGGAAGTGAATGTCATATTTTCAGAAACTATAAGAGCTTCTATCTCATCGAATATAGCATGTTTATCACCAATGTACCATCCCACTGAACTCAAAGCTGCTAGTTTCATTGTTGTAATTCAATTGTGCCACTCCACTTCGAGTAGATGGTGCCTGATCTCACCACCTATGACTTGGAAGGTTCGCTGTAAATCATATAATGGTACTCAATTAATATTTATGGAAGTGAATTCTTGCTAATGCAAAGGCATTGTAGGGATCATCCAGTCACGAGGGTGGGCAGTGTGAGCAGAGTGTTCAGAGCAACATAGGAATCACTTAGTTTTCTGCAGAAATGACCAAGTTGTTCATACGAGACTATATGAGTTAGTGCTTGGTAATTTCTCATATAGTCAGTGCTTAGTTCTCTCTAAGCACTATTAGAGAGTTGGTAATTTATGCACTAGTCTCAGCATTTCTGCTATATGATGGGAAGCTTTAGCTGGTGATCCGATGCAAGTTTTTGAGGCCTATTTGGCATAAGACTATTGCTATTCTAGAACAGAAAATGGAAGCCATTTTAATTAGTTAGTATATCCCCTTCTCCAATGTGATAGTCATCAAATTAAGAAACAGTTAAGTGTAGATTTGAAAAGAAACAACCAGCAAGTAGCATATTATTCCTTGTGTTCACCTTCATATGATTTGTTTGTACAAGGAGGGATCTATTCTAGAGAATTATTTTATGGCCTAAAAGATGTTGGGCCTGATTGTGTAGGGTGCAACTCCTTGCCATGGTCAAGAGGTATGTTTTAAAGGGGATTCCACTTGGCACACAATCGTAGGTTGCTTCATTTCCTAACAAATTTAATTGTTTTATTTTTTATTTTGTGATTGATGCATTTATTGGGGGAGGTAATTATAGTAACCTAAATTTATTTATTTCACCCTTAACCATTGTTTCCTATTCTTGGAGAGATAGTTGGGTCATTGGAGAAAGAGCCTTAGTTGCCGTTGCTATTTTGAGCTTGTAATTGGTTTTCATTTAGGATGAGTGATGAATGACCTAAATTGAAGGAGTGCTCCCCTAGTTGGCACATTAGCACATTATTTAAGGTCACTCCATTTTCTAGAGCTTGTTGTAACTTACATTGGCCAAGTTGACCATCCTGTACACATTTTTAGGGTGAATTCTTAAGGGGTGAATTGGCTACTTCCTTGGAGAGTATGCACTAACTCACCTTGATCTATTAGGGGTATGTTAACTGAGTAATAGTGATATGTGTGAGAGTATGGAGAGATAGTTGAGTCATTGGAGAAAGAGCCTTAGCTTCCTTTTCTATTTTGAGCTTGTAATTCGTAATTGATTTACATTTATGATGAGCGATGAATCACCTAGATCAAAGGAGTGCTCCCCTATTTGGCACCTCACCAGATTATTTAAGGTCACTCCATTCGCTAGAGCTTGTGGTAACTTACAATGGACAAGTTTACCATCCTGCACACACTTTTAGTGTGTGTTCTTAAGGGATGAATTGGATACTTCTGCTCTCAATATCTTGTATGTCTTTTTTACATTATGCATTTTATCCTTTGCTGCAATAAGTAACCTGCAACAATCTGTTATCTCTTTGAATGTAATTTATTTTTCTTTCTACTCTACTCTCATTCATTGTTATATTGATATTTTTATAGTAAGTAATTTCCTCCTAATGGTGCAGTGAAGTTTTTTTCAAAGGATTCATCACCATACAATGTAATAGAAACAGTGTTTTAAAAACCAGTCATCCAAACTTGGAACCAGCCTAGTCGACCGAGCCAAAGGGATGGCCGGTCTGACTTGGTGGTTAAATTGGTCCGGCGGCCAGTTTGTGACCAAGCTGGCCGAGCCATACATCGACTCAGTTGACTCAGTCACAAACCGGCCGGCTTAGCCGAGCCCGAGTTAGCTCGGCCGGTCAGCTCCAGCCGGTCGCGGGCCCTAAAAAATCCCAAAAAACGGACTTCAAAATCAATTTCTTTTTGCTGTTAGGTTTTTTTTTACCTTATCTAACCCCTCTCCATGATATTTAACCTACCCAACCCCTCTCAATACCTCACATCTATCTCATTGAATTTTTTTGAGCATTTGTGAGGATTTTTTGAAGAGTTGTGGAGTTTGTTTTGGAGCAGCTTTGAGGAGACTTTTGGGCAAGCTTTGGAGGAGAAATGAGGAGCTTATTGGGCAAGCTTTGGAGCAGCATTGAGAAGTTGGTTTGTTGGAGCTGCATTGAGGAGGCTAGAGGCTAGAGGTATTTATTTTTTCTCTTCTAAAATCTGCTTTTGCCTGTTTTATTTATTTTTCAAATCTGAAAATGGTAAACATAGTTTTTCGTGAAAGAAATAAACATAGAATGAATAGTATTTTTTTGTTTTCATTTTCAAATTTAAACCTTTTCTTTCCAAGTAAAAAACTCAGTCCAAAATGGCCCCTAGAGCGAATGATGCTACCTGGGCATATGCTGAAATGGTTGATGATCAAATGTATTGCAAATTTTGTACGAAAAAAAATAAGGGGGGTGGAGGGGCCATTCATAGACTGAAACTACATTTGACTGGTCTTAGAGGCCAAATTACTCCATGTGAAGAACAAAAAATTGGGGAAATGAGGAAGGCATTGAAAGAACAATTTCAGAAGTTTGAGGAAGACAAAATTAGGCAAAAATAAATATAGGCTGAAATTGGGAGGAAGAGAAATCTACAACATATGATGGCCACCAACCCAAGTTTTGATTATGAGGGTTCTTCATATATCCCTTGCACTGATGCATCAAACCCCTTTCGCTATGTTCCTCCCTCTATGGAGTCTATTTTTGAAAAGGGTAAAGGTGCAATGAGAAATAGGGGTACTATCAAAAGTTTTTTCATGCCCTCTTCTCCTTCTGATAGTGCAACTGCACATGGTCATAGTACTCCAACTGTGCAGCCCACTTTATATGCTCATTGGAGAAAAGAATTGAGAGATGCTTGTTGTGATTACATTGCTAGATGGTGGTATGATGCTGATATTCCCTTCAATGCTACTTTTTCACCATATTATGAACCTATTTTTGATGCCATATATGTTGTTGGAAAGGGCCTCAAAGGCCCTACTATGCATGAGTTAAGAGGACCTCTTTTGCAAAAAGAGATTATGAACATTGATGATTATTTGAAAGAGTTCAAGAACTCATGGGCACATACAAGATGTACCATCATGTCATATGGATGGACTGATCAGAGGAACCGTACCATCATAAACTTTCTTTTCTTTTGCCCACGAGGAACCATGTTTCTAAAATCAATTGATGCATCTGATAGGGTGAAAGATTCACATTTGTTGTTTTATCTTTTGGATGAGGTTGTTGAAGAGGTCGGGGTGGAAAATGTTGTTCAAATCATCATAGGAAATGCCTCTAACTATGTTATTTCTAGTAAATTGTTAGAGGAAAAACACCGAACCGTCTTTTGGACCCCATGTGCTGCACATTTCATAGACCTCATGCTTGAGGATATTGGAAAAATATATTGGATCAAGAACACTATAGAGAATTCCAAATGTATCACAAAATATATTTACTTTCACTTATGGATTCTGAATCTGATGAGGAAAAACACAGGGGGAAAGGAAATTATTAGGCCTGCCATCACTAGATTTGCAACACATTTTTTGACATTGCAATCTATGCTTGCCCAACATAGAAACTTGCAAAAGGTTTTTTCCAGTGATGAATGGAATGCATATCAGTGGGCTCGCAAATAGGATGGAAAAGATGTGAAAATGAAAGTCAGTGAAGAAATATTTTGGAAAAAGGCAGCAAAGACGGTGAAACTTGTTGAGCCATTGGTTAAGGTGTTGTGTTGGGTGGATGGGGAAATATTGGCTATGGACTTCATTTATGAGGCTATGGATCAAGAAAAGGATCAAATAAGGGCATCATACAAGGACAGAGTGGGTAAGTATGGGCCCATTTGGGAAATCATTGATCATAGATGGAACAATCAACTCCATCGCCCTATACATGCAGCTGGGTATTTTTTGAACCCAAGGTATCATTATAAATCTCAGGAAGCAATAGCTTTGAATGTCAAGGTTAGAGATGGATTGATTGACTGCATTGATCGAATGATCCCCACAGACAGTGAGCAGTTGAAGATACACAAACAGATCTTTGTGTTCAGCCAAGCCACAGGTACCTTTAGCAAGAAGCTTGCAAGGATTGCAAGGGAATCAGATGAGCCAGGTAAACAAATAATTTCAATTTTCAAATTCATATTTTATTATTTTGTATAATTGTTTATAATTTCAATTTCAAAGTTGGATATAAAATGTTGAGCTAACTGAAACTCATTTTTTGTAGCACAATGGTGGGAGGCATTTGGCAACCATTGTCCTGAATTGCAGAGGTTTGCAATCTGCATTTTGAGTCAAACTTGCAGTGCTTCTAGGTGTGAGTGTAATTCGTCTGTTTTTGAGAGGATTCACATAAAGAAGAGAAACTTTTTGGAGCAAAAATGGTTAAATGATATAGTGTATGTCCAGTACAACCTCCAACTAAGGCACAACCAATTGCTGAACAAAAGACCTGATTCAGATCCCATTGTGTTGGAGGATATTGATCCAACATTAGATTGGGTAGTGGAGACTTGTCCACCAGAGTTTGACTTTGATTAGGATATTGGTGTGCGGAATGACTTCGATACATAGTTAGAGGCTATCACTAGTACATTTGGGGGAAATTCCAACACTTGGTTCTGACTCTTTTGACCAAATGTCAGAAATTTCCCCAAATTTTTTCAATCCCACCCGAAACCGTCGCTATACTGACATTTATAGAAAAGTGTCGCAATACTGACACTTAGAAAATGTGTCACAATTGCGACGTTTGGAGGAATACGTTGCAATTGCAACACTATGCCCCAAAGCGTCGCTATTGCGACGGCTGCCTCCAAACGTTGCAAGTGTGACACAATGTCTAAGTGTCGCAATTGCGACGTTTAGAGGCATCCATCGCAATAGCAACGCTTTTTCCGCCGTCGGTATAACGAAACTTATATGTGCGCTACATAAAAATATGAAACTTATATGCGCGCTACATAAAAATGATTTTATTAAGAATATGAAACTTATATCCGTCGCAATTGCTACATTAACGTCTGATATCACGTACATTCACCCTCTGCTCTTGCAGAACAACATTCGCCCTCAGCATTCGCCCTCAGCTCTTGCAGAACATAATTTTCCCTCAGCATTCACCCTAATCTCTTGCAGAATAGCATTCACCCTCAGCATTTTCCCTCAGATCTTGCAGAATAGCATTCACCCTCAGAATTCACCCTGAGCTCTTGCAGAACAACATTCGCCCTCAGCATTCACCCTGAGCTCTTGCAGAACATCATTTTCCCTCAGCATTCACCCTGAGCTCTTGCAGAACAGCATTCGCCCTCAGCGTTTGCCCTCAGCTCTTTCATAACAACATTCACCCTCAGCTCTTGCAAAATGGTAAGTTCTTACTGTAGGCCCTTCCTCCTATAGTAGGGTTGACTCTATTTGGGTTTTTTTGGTCAATTCCATTGGATTGTGTTAGGCTGTAGGGTTCTCTCTAGATGTCAAGAATCAAGATTAAATACCCTCTATTATCTTCATCACCCAATACAAGATTTAAATTTTCCCAAAGAAACGCTTATTAATTTGGCAGCCATTATTTCTCCCTGCTTTAAAAACCCTACATTTAAATGAAAACAAGCATTGCATTTCAACTACAAAAATCTATTAGTGTTCAAATGCACATATGTGCATCACTTGTGTAGGGTATTCCTTTTCCACTTTCACATTATCCAAGAATGTGTGCAGTATAGTTCATATTTTTTGTGATATAGATTATCTTGAAAAAGGAAAGGTAAATTATTTCCCATGGAAAAAGAAGGTTTTCCCTTTTTACTACTGGAAATGGTACAACAAAGTTCCATTTCTACCTGAAACTCCTATGAAACAGGAACCAAATAAAGGCCATGTCCTCAATGGACATCATTTGGCTTTGAAAATGTCCATTGCACCGTGTTGTTTCTTATATTACATCACAATAGTTTCTTAGGTCATTTCTTGTTTCTTGAGATGAAAAACAACCAAAGAAATCGTGAAGATCCTTTCAAGAAATAAATGACCATTTATCAATCATATCTCAACTATTTTTTATTTTATTTAGTGGTTGCTTACTTTGAGAGAAATTTGACACTTTTATAAGGAATATAACATAAAAACAAAAAATGGGAAGGAATTGATGAGGTAGATGTCCTTTAGTTGTTGTCAATTAAGAATTGATAATACACGATGCATGTTCTGTACTACAAACTAGATTCCTTCCTAGAGTTAGGACACAGAGTATTGAATCAAAGTTGTAGTTTCTAAATTCTTGTATTGGTTCATCAATCTTGAAATTCATACATTGCATGTCTTCATTGCTTCATGTTTGAATAATTTGCATCATATCGTACAATAGGAAATTAGGAATTATGATTATTATTACTTTATGGATATATTAAGTTACTTTTAAGTTTGCATGGTTTAGTGTGAAATTATTCTAGTGTGCCCCTAGGCCCAGGTGAAGGAATTCTAAGGACTAAGAACCCTAGTTTTTAAATGGTATTGTTTCTAACTATTTTTTGAAACATACAAATTACAATTAAATTTTGAAACTTAAGAGTTAAAACTTAAATGATTCAAATGAATTGGTATGCTATTTGGATGAATTGGTCTGGCATATTTAGAAAGATCAAACCTCAGACATTAAAGTTACAGCTCTATTATAGTATATGTATAAAATGCTTCCTACAGGTTTATTAGCATGGGGTTGATCGAATACAATCTGGACATACACAGCCTAATTTCCAAGAGGGATTATTTGTTCACACCAAAGGTGTTGTAGCTACTATGACTATGATGCAAAACTGGACAAATAGCATATCTATCATACTAGGCATGGCTTAGACAGAGTAGTTACTGGTGAAGAAATTTTTGCTGGCTTTGACATTAAATGTAACAGAAATTTAATCTCTTAACCAGAGGTTTCCTGGATCTTAATTCTGTGAATTTTCTGCCTTGGGACTACTATGAAATATTATACAAAAAAACAGTGGAAGTGAACATTATTCCAATTGTAATGTTCTCTTATAATTAAATTTCCCAAGGGAGGAAAAAGTAGCCTATCCAACCCCATAGGCTATAGTCAATTATAAAGGGGGAAGTTAAAACTTTAAAAAAAAAATTAAACCTTAAACATACCTACCTATCCATGAATCATAAGTTCATAACTTACCCAGCGAAAGCGTAGACTTACCACAAACATCCATCCTCAAATTGCTATGGATGAGCCAGAGCCTCAAGATGAGAGTGATTCCTACTTGGAGAGCATGCTAAGTGAAGATCTAAGTGATGCTGATGACATGGATGATGATTATATGGCTTGAGGAATCCATTGCTCACTATTAGGCTTTAGCTATTTTTATTTTATTATATCAAAATTTCCTAGTTCATGTTTACAGTTTGCCATTTGGAGATGCCTTGAGGCAAATTTTGAATTTAGTATGACAATGGACATATATTTTGAAATTTTGAATCATGATTCTAATTTCTTATAAGTTATTAATATGTAAAATGAGCTCCAATTTGCACTTGATATCATATATGAATCATGATATTATCAAACTAGAAATTTTGAAATTTCAATGACAAATGTCACATGTGAATGTTGAAACTTGAATGTTGAATGATGTGCATGTTTAAATTTTTAAAGTTTAAAGTTTATAAATTATTAGTAATTTACAAATTACTATATTAGTGTCATTAAATTTATAATTTATAAATTATAATTTAGAAAATAAAGTATTATATATGATATATAAATTATAATATATATTAATATAAAAATACCCAGATGAACCCACGCACCCTGTTTTAAAAAATGTCATCCCCATCCCCGTCCCCGTCCCCGAACCCATGTTTCCTGGAAACATAGTTTCAAACATTAAATATCAACAAAATTGTTTAAAGGATATTGAAAGGAAAAAGGTGATGGAAGATAGAAAGTGCCTTACTTAAATTCTCTAAGGATTTTTCAATAGTTGCTCTAAAAGCTTCACTTCAAGGCCCTTCAAGATCGTCTTCAACAATGCTATACCATCAGCTTCAACAATGTTGCTCCAAAAATGTCCTCAAGGTCTTCACAACAAGTTTACTAGAAGTTGCTCCAACAATATATTCAATAAGGTCTTCATTGTCAACTCATCTCTTGTTTGGGTGCCTTAATGTGCAATGACATGTTTCCGGGACTGAATTCAATGCAAGGCATATTTGAAACTCTAACTCTATCTTCCGGTGTCTTATTAGAAATTATTTCAGTTTTCATTTTTTGTTTTCAAGTTAGATATTGTTTTCAATTTTTTACATTTATAATTTTATTGCAATGTGGCAAACTGATCAAGGCAGTACAGGAACAACCCCGAGACGGGATGATCGCAGAAAGAGGCTAGCGGAAGAACATGTAAAGTGCCAGCATTGCTCTATCTTCAGGTATTTTAGTTATTTAAATAATTGAAATAATATTAATTTTGTTCAAATATGCAGACACCTAGCCATGGTACGCATGATGATTCCCTCTTTGAGGAATATCTTTCTTCATCCCTATCTCCAGTGTTCTTGTTGCGAAAAAACACACGAGATGCAAGGTCGGAATTTGATACTTTGATAGACGCACCTCAAACACCTGAAACATAAGAGAGGATAAAAAAACTTATGAACCAGCTAGAAACATATCAGGTAATAATAAAAAGTCAAAAGGATATTTTTTTTGTTCTGCATGAGATGAATTGTGATGGTTTGATTTTTAATTTTTACATTGACTAAACTAACAAAAAGTTCTTTTGCATGTAGTATTTTCTGGCACTTGCTGAAACCGGTGTTAGTGGTAGTGGGACATAAGGGCAAGAGATTGCCCAGCAACCCTCTCATAAACCTTCTACTCCTTTAGGTGCCAGCCAAGAAACACACCCTGCCTAAGAAGACACCCAGCCAACCGCTGAACATGTTGGCAATGATGAGGCTAATATGGCCAACTACATTATTGCGTTTCCTGGAGCTACATGTGTCAGCTCCACAGGGACCATTAATGGCATGTTGTTGGTGAACGATGAAGGTGTCCCTATAAAGCACGTACAACTCCCAGGTAAATTTTAATATTTTAACTATTTCATGTACTTTATCTAAAACATATTTATCATGATTTTTATTTTTAAATTAATGATAATAATTTTTTTTTTTGGTTTTATTCTGTGTAGGAAACAATGAGTTCTACAGGATTCTGGAGAGCCATGTGTTGGTAATTTTTGGCCCAACCATACGTACAGGGTGGAATTCCCAGAATTCCAACCTGAAAAAAGAACTTCTAGATTATCTAGAAGCCCTTTTTGGGGTTGGCACATTTGACAGAAAAGCGGTGGCTCAGGTAGCCGGCAAATATTTGAAATATACCAAGGACACCTATAGGACGCAATTGCAATTTAACCCTAGATATGAGTGTCCTCTCGCAGTTTCAGAGAGTGAGTGGAGAACACTCATCCATGACGGAAAAGAGAAAAGGGCAAAGAAAGAAGGAAAAATGCCAACTGGACCCGCAAGGTAAATTACAACTTTAATTCAATAGCTTTAATTTTCTATATGTCTAAAATAAAAGTGTGCTACGTCATATCTGACTTCAATATTTTGATGCTAGGTTGCCTGACACCTCAAAGGCAACCAAAGCTAGGATTGAAAAAAGGGCCATCACAAGCTAGGCCAGGGCGGCTACTTGAAATTAGCCGCA
Source organism: Pinus albicaulis (assembly GCA_034641835.2). NCBI lineage: Eukaryota > Viridiplantae > Streptophyta > Pinopsida > Pinales > Pinaceae > Pinus > Pinus albicaulis. The sequence continues at coordinate 1,545,329,364 of CM076579.1, read as the reverse complement.
AGAATTGTAATTAAGTAGCTAAACATCTTATAATTAATTGTATCGCCTTCCAACATTTTTGTAATCCTATCAAATATGATTAAAAATACACAATCATATGTAATGTAGAGTGATGACTTCAGAAAAGAAACTACATAGGAAGATAAAAATATCACTTCCCATTTCGGCTATCAAGCCGTAGTTGAACGTCGCAAAAGCTTGGGGCAGGTCCCAAGATCCAAAATTCCTGATAAGGTAAAACATTAACCTTTCAATATGTTTGTTTTCATCCATAAATTTAATGTCTAACAACTTTTTTTAAATCAGGGGATCAGCACTACCGACGAGGAAAATAACCCAGTTTTAGAACCAGATGTAGATGATCCTCACGTGCAACCTGATCATTGTAGTGGGGACCAGGCCGACAATGCTACTATCAGTGAGGGTTGTGACAGTAATTAATTTTCACTTATAATTTTTTCTAATTATACCTTGATGGTTTTCCTTATAACATTTTTTTTTAAATGACAGAGAATGTTTTCCTTGAGGATCTTACCACCAGAGAGGAAGACAGGGCAACAGTCCCAAGGGCAACAACTGGTGCACTAGGTAAATAATCTCATTGAATTTTTTTTTATTAATATTACTGAACTAGTTCAATGATATTTAAAAACTAACAAGCCCACGTGGTGTAGAGCAGTCGTTGATGGGGTGCACTCTTAAGGCACTCCATTCTGCAAGGTCACCGGTTCGAAACCCGTGGGTGGGATGGGAGGAGAAAAAATGGGAAGATTAGGATTAGTCTAAATGAGAAAAAAAAAGATATTTAAAAACTAACAATTAAAATTTAATATTATCTGTTTTTTTAGGCGATGCCCCGTCACTGGATGAGACCAAACATCGTGACTACACAACTAGGTTAGCGGCGACAACTGGTGCACCAGGTAAATAATCTCATTGCAATTTTTTATATTAATATTACCGAACTAGTTCAATGATATTTAAAAACTGACAATTAAAATTTAATATTATCTGTTTTTGTAGGCGATGCCTCGTCACTGGATGAGACCAGACATCGTGACTACGCAACTAGGTCAGCGGCGACAACTGGTGCACCAGGTAAATAATCTCATTGCAATTTTTTTTATTAATATTACCGAACTAGTTCAATGATATTTAAAAAATGACAATTAAAATTTAATATTATCAGTTTTTGTAGGCGATGCCCCGTCACTGGATGAGACCAGACATCGTGACTACGCAACTAGGTCAGCGCCGACAACTGGTGCACCAGGTAAATAATCTCATTGCAATTTTTTTTATTAATATTACCGAACTAGTTCAATGATATTTAAAGACTGACAATTAAAATTTAATATTATCTGTTTTTGTAGGCGATGCCCCGTCACTGGATGAGACCAGACATCGTGACTACGCAACTAGGTCAGCGGCGACAGCTGGTGCACCAGGTAAATAATCTCATTGCAATTTTTTTTATTAATATTACCGAACTAGTTCAATGATATTTAAAAACTGACAATTAAAATTTAATATTATCTGTTTTTGTAGGCGATGCCCCGTCACTGGATGAGACCGGACATCGTGACTACGCAACTAGGTCAGCAGTGCGGGTCGAAAGGCACGAAACAGGAGCAGAGCATGATGATATTGATGATGTAATTAGGAGCTTTAAAAATAGGAAGAAGAAAAAGAAAATTCGATAATGTAAAATATTGTATTATTATAAGACAAACATTACCATACTTGGAACGTTTTTTGTGTTATATAAAAAACTCATTTATCATACTATTTTTATGTCAAGCATTAATTGCAATGTTTCCTTGCGTACTTTTTGTTGAATTGTTTTTTTATTAGTTATTGAATATTTGTTTTTTATGCTCATGAAAGTAAAAAAATGAAATATAGATTGGGTATTGGAGAATTGAGAGTGATGTGAGGGGGGGGGAGGGGCCATAAGAGCTTCCACCTTCACGTGGTTGGCCCCATTTAGTAGAGAATAATTTATTGGAGCGATTTAATCTTGGAGCAAACCTCTCTCGATCCAGCGTAGCAACAAAAAAATCACTGTTGACTTAGTTGCTACTCTTTCAGATCGTGGGAGGCTTGTTCCAAGTTCATACGACTCCAATAAATTGTTCTTGAAACGAAGAGGAGCTTATTCAGGTATGTTTTGACATTTTCAACATATGTTCCAACATTATCATAACAACGCATCTTAGAGTAAAAAATAATACATCAATTACTTGTATTTATTGTATAGATAATGATGGATTTTGATTGACTTGGTAGTGCAGGTACAAATCCTCTTGCATCATGAGCAATACAACTTGTCAACCAGGGTCATGTCCAGGATATTTTTGCTTGTGCACTTGACCAAGTTCGTAATGTCACATTTTGTAAGTTCCTTTACAGTTCATAATTCAATATTAAGCTTGTTCATGATTATTATCTAGGTTTTTTGTATGTGTTTTTTCATCTATTTGATTGTAAGCAACTTTGCATGTTTCCTATTGTTCACTATGATTTCTCCCATTACCACTCCCAGGATGAATCTGAATTTATTGTTACATAGGTTACTTTATTGTTACTATGATTTCTCCATTTACGATTTCATAGGTTACATCATGTAAAGTTGTCAATCTCGGGTTGGTGATGAGCTTTAGTTCTCCAGATTTGGGGCTTTTCTGATATTTTCTCCCTCATGTCATTCCTGCATCACCTCGTTGTTTGAGCATGCCAATTGTCTACCACTTGTACCAATTGGCACATGTCAATCCCTGAGTGGTGCCACATTTCACCTATTTTCAGTGAGAGTTTAGGGTTTCTCTAACATAGCTTCAGAAATCCGATTCAGTGTCTGCTTGAATATTTTCACATAATACTCATGGTTTGGATTGATGAGCATGTTCTGAATGGTTGGTTGATTCATAAGAACCACCCATCTAGTCATCTTGAGATATTTTGGAAGTTTTCTTGGGTTTCCTTTTTCACCGTTTCTAGTGGGTGGGATGGTGTGGGGTGATCCATCAATACTGGTGCTCTTGTAGTAGGGAATTTGTTTTTGGGGATATAAAGGAGCATTTGATGTAGATATCTCATTGGATGCATTCATATATGGGCACGAGAGGTCTAGAATTTAAATTAAAAATATGCAACCTCTAGCATGGCAACTTGAAGGCTGCGAGAGACACTGGTTAAAGATTGTTTTGTGGTGGCCTTAATATAGTCGTGATTTCTTTCTATTATCTTAATGAAAATATATAGTCCGGTCTCATTAAAATGAGGATTGTGGTTGTATTTATCTTTGGTTGTTTCTCTCTTAATGCTCCAGAAGTTGCCAAAAGTTGCAATAGTTGTTTAGTTTGCCTGTTACAACTTAAAAGTGGTTTTTAGCAATAGGAGTCATGTTTTTTAAGGTTCATACTAATATGAAGATCTTGTAATTCTATATTCAGGATAAGAGAAGATGGCCTCTGCTTTGGGTAGTATGACAACAATTGCCACATCTACCTCATTGGGTAACAATGGAAAGGGGAAGAAGTTGGGTGCAATGTTTGATAATTATGGTAGACAATTGTCTTCTCTTTCAGTTTTTTCACCCATTTCCTTTAATCGCTCAAGCAGAAGAGGGAATTTGAGATTACGAGACAGAGAGAAGTTAGTTAATACAAGAGCTATGGAAAATGAGTTGTACTTCAACAAGGATGGCTCAGTGACAAAAACATTGCAGGTCAGAGAAAAAATTATGTTTAAAGGAAGGTCACCTGCACGTGAAACTTCACTGCGGTGGATATTTCCTTGTCCACTTATATTCGATTTTAATGTGTTATTTTAATTTTTCATGGAGGTTTGTTTTGGCATATGGTCTGTAATTCAATTGCACACTTACTGAAAGCATTGTCAATTTGTCTTGCAGGCAGTGTGAACAAACTTGCTGATCTTGTTGGAGTCACCCTTGGGGCGAAGGGAAAAATGTTGTCTTGGAGAGCAAGCATGGTTCTCCGAAAATAGTTAATGATGCTGTGACAATATCTAAGGAGGTAATTTGTAGATGTGTGCTCTGGTTTTCTTTTTAACGTTGTATTAGTTCCCCCTCTTAAATGTCTTAGATTTGGTAGGCATAATTTGAAAACTCAAAGGTGAAAGGAAACATATTTGTTACCCTGTGGTCTACTTGGCCTACGGACTAGCCACATTAGAGTAATGCATAAATCTTTTCACAACAATAAAAGGAAAGGGTTATGGCTGAGTCAAATTTTATTGTTGTTGACAATGTAATGAAATGTATCTCAATGCTATGGTTTTGGCCTTTTTATTGGTTGAATTAGAGGACCCAGTTGAAAATATTGGGGCCAAGTTGGTAAGGCAAGCTGCAGCAAAGACAAATGATTTAGCTGGGGATGGAACCACAACATCTGTTGTTCTTGCACATGTTGGAATATTGAAAAATTCCAGAACAATGAATGGATAATAAATCTCCCTTCCTCTAACACAGAGAAAATAAAAATTTCTTTGACAAGAGACAGAGTTTCAATACTTTGAAAACAAACTTCTATTCCCTTCAATAACTCAACAAAAAGCTATTACACTTCTTCCTCACTGAGAGGGATTACAAAATTATGACTCCTACAAAACGCAGTGCATAAAACCAACTCACTGTCTGTTCAAAACAAACATACTCTATCTCTAAAACACTCTGCTGTGTTTTTCACTTTCGCACTGCTGTGCATACACACTTAAAAAGTTACACTCAGTCTTTCACTTTTTACACACTGCTGTGTAATAAAAAATTTACGTATTGTCTATAAAAAAAACTACCAAGATTTTTTGTCCTTTTTATTTTTATATGTCGTAACATATAAAACATATTATAATAAACCCTCTTTTTAAAATAATAAAATTAAAACTAAATTCTATGGCCCACCTTTCATTTTGCATATGATATATATATAACATATGTATATATTAAAGCATACATAAAATTAAACTATCAAAACATTAAAGAACCCTTTCCGTCGGACTTCAAAATTATGAATAGATTGAATTTCAAACCAAATTCGCATTCCAAAATGGGATGCTGATGTCTGCCTAATTTGTAACGCGAATTCTCAATCCAATGTGCCTTATAAAAAATTCGGGTCTGGTTTTCAGGTTTTTAGATTCCCTTCAATTTCATGCGATCCAATATTAATGCTCCATGTGTCCTCCTTTTAAATTTACAAAACTGGGGGGTAAATTTTTGTTTGTTTAATTTTTGGTTGGTGAATTAGGTTAATGCTGGTTGTTGTGTTTAAATACAATCTTGTACAGAAATATGGTTGCAGCCATCTACAAAAAAAACTTGTAGGAATTTTAAATGCTGAATTAAATTTCTAGATGGTGTGCAAGCAACCTCCAAAAAAAAATGTTGATGATGCATCTGTCCTTTTGCTGTAGCAGTTGAAGTTAAAATTCAACAACATAGGGTTTAATAAGTGAGGGTGTAAAGGTAACTTTTTGTCGATAGTGTTGGATTAAGATCATCTATTCATTTTTGTAGGGTCTTATGGTGTTTGGTTTTTTAGTTTTGGGTTGGGCTTATTGAGTCTAAGATATTTTTTGAGTGAAAAATTTGCTATCAGGTATTAAAAAAATTTGGTTCTTTTGTCAAAATTTATGAGCTTGTTAGGAAATACAAAACTGACAATGGTTGTATCTTAAATTTGTGGAAAATAATTTGAAATGAAACCTTTTTGTTTAGGTTGTTGCAGCAGGTGCAAACCCCGCTCAAATTACTAGGGGCATTGACAAGACAATAAATTCCCTTGTTTTGGAACTCAAAATTTTTTCAAAGGAGGTAAACGCTTGCCTTTTGAGTAGGCTGGTTTTCCTTTTTGTTGATGGTTTGGTGTATCTAATTGAATTAGTTGCCTAAGGTATTTTTGGTTGCAAACTCCTTTTCATTTTTCATACAATATTGGCCTTGTGGAATACATTTGATTATGTGGTCTCGTTAGATTCACAACATTTGTAGTTGTTTAGTCTTATGGCCAAGGTGAACTTTTATTATGGAAATAGTTGATGCAATATTGTCATTTAATCCTTACTTTAGGGTAGCATGTTGAGAAGTTTCTTGTGAAACATTTGGTATGCAAAATGACACTTGATCCTATACAGCATCATGCACTTGACTTCAAAATTCATATTCAAAGTGTGCCAGACAATTCTTGCAAAAATTCAAATATTTATGTTGTTTTAAACCATTATCTTTTTCATGTATTGGATGCTGAAAATGAGAAAAAGACTTTGGTATGAAACCAACTGGTGAATAATTTCCAACAAAACAACCACTTCCAAGACATGATTTAGAAGTAGAACATATGTACTTATGAAGCATAGAAAGATATCCTTGATGCATTTTCAATGTTTGGCTAGGGTTATTTTTGGAGAAAATAACTCCTTATTCCTAGAATAGTGATCTTCAATACAAGTAAATGCCAGAGAAGAGAGATCATCGTGTGACATAAACCTATTAACAAAAGTGAACGGGGAATGATTATTAATTATGGCATACTAATTTGTCAGTGATTTTGACTATTTGTCTTTAACATGTAAAAATGTTAAATTCCAAACTTACATCATCATGGTTTGGCATCATGAGCTTGACTAATTGTCCACCATGCTCATAATTTCATTGTTGTCTTCATATCTATAAACAACGTTTCAAATAATAATAAAAATGTTCTATAAGAAAAATATAGACCTCCATGCTACTGCTCATTGTGAGATAAAGTCAAAATTGAATTACACAATCTGACACATAAGAATATCCTATATCCCAGTGGTACGTATCAAAATTCTTATAATAGTGTCTTCAAGACTTATGTTGACATTGCCAATGAGATATTTAAGAAATGAAACATGGAGCCTTCTTCATTGTTGTATATGTAACAGTCTTTTATTAATATAAAGATTGATGGTTTTGTCTTTCTGAAAACGAAATGTAAAAATAATTTATTGTGGTCAATTGAAAAGTTTTTTTTTTTAAGCTTTTCATTATGGAAGGGTGACATAGATATATGCCATTCTAATTGAAATTCGGACCTGCCCTTCAAATTTGATCACTATGTGGGACCTTAACAAACAATAAAACTATTCCACCGCGCGTTATATAAAACTAACAAAACCTTTGTCAAAACTTCAAACGAACCCTTTAGCCATGGGTATTTCATCACGAATTGATCATTTTACCATGTACCTTCTTCTAGAGGAATATTCTTCCACTTGATTAGGTACTTCATAATGGTTATATGTCAAAGAGATACAGAATGTTTATCTATAACTTTTTGTGGTTCAGGAATCAACTTTCATTCTTCATCTAATTTTGGAAGTTCTATTTACATTGGCATATTTTTTCCCAAAACCTTTTTTAGGCAAGATACATGAAAAACCTTATGAATGCAAGAAGAAGGAAAATATAACTTCTATACCGCTTGTGAAATCCTATGAATAATTATTTAGGGCCATAACATTTTTGAGCTAATTCTTTTTTCTTCTTTTTCTTGAATGAAGATTGCTTATAATTCTATAATCTAAAAAATACCCAATTACCCTCCTCAAATTATCTTTCACTTCAATGTTGTTCCCCTTGTTGTTTTATCATGTTTCATGTCATTTGAAGGTTTTCCATAATAATTTTCAAAGTTTCTTTAGTATTTTCCATATGTGACTCTGTTTCCTATACTTTGGACTTATCTTGCAAAAAGTACGAGATACTAGGAGTTGGATATCCATAAAGGGCCTTAAATGGGGAAATTTTAGTAGATGTGTGATAGGTAGTATCATATTAACATTCTTCCTTGACGAACCCACTTCATCCATTAAGATTGATTTTCTAAAGAGTAACATTGTAGATAACCTTAAAAACATTTGTTAACTATTTTTGTTTGACCATTTGATTGTGTTTGATATGTAGAACTCATGGCAGCTAGTGTTTCTCCACTCATATGAAATCATTATTTCCAAAATTTTATTGCTATTATTACTTTAGGAAAACCATGAAGACTATGAATTTCTTTCACGGACACTTCTGCCACTTGGCTTGTTCTTTATGTACTTTGAGCTCTACCAAAAAAATCTACAAAATTTTTCTACATAAATGACCACAAAAATTTAATACTTACCTTTATATTTTAGTAACCCTGTAATAAATTCTATTGATATATCTTCTAGTCTTTGAATATGTATGTGGAATGGTTGAAGTAACCCTAGATATTTTACTATCTCTCTTTTATTTATTATGCAAACCTGACCTTCTCTTACAAAATTTTGAATATCTTTCTTCATTCCTTCCAAAAATATATTTTTTTATCCTTTGAGATGTTTTAAGGAACCCTGCGTCCTACCATCAGAGAGACATGGGACTCCCTTAATATTTGTTTATTCAAATATGCTTGCATGCATAAAAATATTCTACATTTGCACCAGAGTATATCTCTCTTTCACTCCCAATGCTCCATAGAGTTCATCCCATCCTTTATAAATTTTAGTTTTTGCTTAGTACTATTGTCATTTTTCCATTATGGCAAGCTTCTTCTAGCCACCTAGGAATAGAAAATGTAATTGGATATAAATTTGAGGCCTCTTCTATTTTAGAAAGAACATCATGTACTAAACTTTCCTTACCCTTTTTGCAGATTATCTCAAAATTAAAACTTTGCATTTTTTCTCCTCATTTTTGTTAATCTTCCAATGAAATCCATAGCTTCAAAAAATACTCTATGCTATCATGATATATCTTGACTTTAAAGTACCTCCCAATGATATACTATCCCCATTTTTTATTTCATGTAATATTTCTTCCATTTATTTTTCATACGTAGATTTCACCAAATATTTTCTTTGAATTCCTTGCTTTTAAAAGACAATGATATCCCTTATTGTGTTAATGTTATGTAAATTTCTTGTCCTAGTGCCTCACACTCTACTATGAATGTTTTACCAAAAGTAGGTGCAACCGATGTTGGTGTAGAAGACATGGCATCCATTAAAAGAGAGAATGCCAAAGTAGCCTCATCATTCCATATAAATGATATTTTCTTCAAGAGATATGCGAGTGGACTTGAAATGCATGCATAATTCTTAACAAATGATCAATAATATCATGTAAGTCTAAAAAATCTTCTAAGAACCTTGATTTTCTTAGGAATAGGTCATTTTGTAATAGCTTCCATCTTTTGAAGCTCCAACTTCACTCCTTCCTTTAAAAAAATATGAACAAAATACTCGAATTCTTATTTCCCAAAAGCACATTTGGATATTTTTACATAAAAATGATTGTTCTCAATAATTTATATAACTTTTCCACATGTTTAGTGTGGTATTCCTATGATTTATTCTAAATATGTGTATTATCAAAGAAAACCAACACAAATTTTATAAGATGGGATCAAACAAAATTGTTCTTAAGTCGAGCCCTTCGGACTTCAAATGGTGATAAACCATAATTCAAACCAAATTTGCATTCCAAAATAGCCTGCTGACGTTGGCCAATTTTGTGACGCGAAAACCAAATGAATTCTGCCCTAATATTTTTCGGGTCCAAAGTTGGGCTGGCGTACGGAGGGAGAGTTGTGACGCTAATTTATTATCAAATTTTCCCTAATATTTTTCGAGTCCAGATTTCCACTACACGAGCGGCCCAAACAAAGATTCGCTCCAATCAATTTCTGCCACGTGTCCTCAATCACAACTTGCCCTGCTCCTGGCTGTGGGTGCATTCGTTGGCGTTTAAGGCGATGGGACATGGATGTGGTGATTTCATATCAATCACATTAAGTTTTAATGTTGTTCAATTAAGTTCCAAGGTTTTCACATCAAATCCGCATTAATTAAGTTTTAACACTATTCAAGATCGAACCTCCACTCTTGTTAGCGATTCCGCATGCTCCAATATGATCTGGTCTTTGGCTCTCATTAATGATCAGAGATTAATTATGACGGGCATCCTTTGATTGCATTGCAGTCGGGTCGATAAAATGGCGTTTCGCTATGGTTTTTCAGACGAGCCGGTTGCTGGGTTACACTGCCTACTCACTGTGATGAGAAGGAGGAGTGGCCAGCTGAACTGTTGCTTAGACCTTGCTGCATATCTGCATTTCTCTCGGTCTCGTTTGTGTCTATCTTCCTCTGTTTCTTGGAATTTTGCTTCTCCGTCTCCTCTTGTGCCCACTACTAATGAGACTGCACCCATGCCTTGCCTGCATCAAAGGATGTGTTGCCGCAGGGGGAGCACTAGAGGTCAACCCCTGCGCACTCCCTCCAGCCCCTCAATCGAGTCGTCTTCTGGCCAGTCCAATGATTATTACACAGGTCGCTATCCAAATACTAGGAGTGGACGGGCTCGGGTTGTAGGATCTAGCCACCGTATGGATTCCCCTGCTCCTCGTTTCCCCACCGCTAGTTCACCTTCTCCCACGATGCACACTGTGAAATTTTCCTTTAATTTCTCTCTCAACCGCCCACGAATCACAGCTTCAGTCACTTTGGTTTTCCACGAGGAGGCCTAAACAGAGGAAGAATGCACCCGTCTGGTGGTCCGAGCTCGGAAAGTCGGCATAGCATTCGGGCCTTCAGAGGAGAGCTGGCATGAATGTGGAGGTAGCATCCCGGACCTTCCGAAGGATGGTGCCAAATCGTGGAGGAACCACCAGAGGAGTAGTTTGGTTAATTTGTTTTTATTACTTCGCGGCCCACTTAATTGGGCTGCTTTTAGATTATATTACTGTGCTGTACCTCTGTAATATTTTTGAATTCTGTAAACGTTCAAGACTGGTTTCCCCGTATGATGGCAGTCTTCTTATTTTTTTGATTTTTTGATGACAAATTTGCCATGAGTCTGGGCAATGTTTTTGTGTGAGGCGTATATCAACAGTGCATGTCTCTACACATTTCCTGTATCCACTTTATGATACTATTTTCATGGACGGTTTTACTTCATATAATATTTTCTTGAAACAACATTTTTTCTCTTGTGAAAAAAAAAATGATTAATGTTTATCACTCTGCCTTCAAAACTAGCGATGCTAGTTTATTGATATAGTCTGATGGTATTTTTATATTTTGGACATATCACACTCCTCACATGATTAGCGTTTTTCTCTCTTCAAGGATTTTGGGTATTTTAATTTGTATTTGGAACAATGGACATTGATACTCTATCTGTTGCTTTACTATTCTACATACTGCTATTTCATTTTCTTATAGATGCCTCGGGCATATTTGGATGCTTTCTCAGATTTTCGATAATCTCCATGTGGACCGTTACTAGGTTTTATATCATGTCCCTGTATGTGACATGGGGTATTTTTCATCATTGTCCGGGGTGGGATTTCCACTTCTTCTCGATGGTTGTTTTGGGTTCCAATCTTCGATGTGAAAATGTAATGGCTTCATTAATTATTTTACTTCATATAATATATTCAAAACAACGTTTTTTCTCTTGTGAAAAAAAAATGATATTAATGTTTATCACTCAAAGCTTCTCTAAAACTAGCTGTTGAACTATGTTAGTTTATTGATATGGTCTAATGTATTTTTATATTTTGGACATATCACACTCCTCACATGATTAGCGTTTCTCTGCTCAAGGATTTTGGGTACTTTAATTTGTATTTAACAATGGAAGTCGATACTCTATCTGCTGTTTAACTATTATACATACCGCTATTTCACTTTCTTATAGATGCCTCGGGCATATTTGGATTCTGCATTGTCATAATCTCCATGTGGACCGTTACTGGGTTTTATATCAAGTCGCTGTATGTGACATGGGGTATTTTCCTGTCATTGTCTGGGGTGGGACTTCCACTTTTCTGGATGGATATTTGGGTTCCAATCTTAAGATGTGAAAATGTAATGACTTCATGGACTGTTTTACTTCATACAATATATTCAAAACATCGTTTATTCTCTTGTGAAAAAAAAAATGATTAATGTTTATCACTCTGCCTTCAAAACTAGCGATGCTGGTCTATGTTGCTTGTTTATTGATATGGTCTGATGGTCTTTTTATATTTTGGACATATCACACTCCTCACATGATTAGCATTTTTCTCTGTTCAAGGATTTTGGGTACTTTAATTTGTATTTGAAACAATGGACGTCGGTACTCTATCTGTTGCTTTACTATTCTACATACTACTATTTCATTTTCTTATAGATGCCTCAAGCATATTTGGATGCTTTCTCAGATTGTCGATAATCTTCATGTGGACCGTTACTGGGTTTTATATCATGTCCCTGTATGTGACATGGGGTATTTTTCTATCATTGTTTGGGGTGGGACTTCCACTTTTCTGGATGGATATTTGGGTTCCAATTCGATGTGAAAATATAATTTTTTCATGGACTGCTTTTATCATATATAATATATTCAAAACAACGTTTCTCTTGTGAAAAAAAATGATTAATGTTTAATACTCATTTGAAAAATAGCAAATGTTGGTTTATTGATATGGTCTGATGGTCTTTTTATATTTTGGACATATCACACTCCTCACATGATTAGCGTTTTTCTCTGTTCAAGGATTTTGGGTACTTTAATTTGTATTTGGAACAATGGACGTCGGTACGTACTCTATCCGTTGCTTTACTATTCTACATACTGCTATTTCACTTTCTTATAGATGCCTCGGGCATATTTGGATGCTTTCTCAGATTGTCGATAATCTCCATGTGGACCGTTACTGGGTTTTATATCATGTCCCTGTATGTGACATGGGGTATTTTTCAATCATTGTCTGGGGTGGGACGTCCACTTTTCTGAATGGATATTTGGTTCCAATCTTCAGATGTGAAAATGTAATGACTTCATGGACTGTTTTACTTCATATAATATATTCAAAACAACGTTTTTCCTATTTTAAAGTTTCATTTTTTTTTAAATTTAACCCACCGTCGAGATACCAACGCCTTGTAAGCGTCGAAATTGCGACAGCTAAAAAACGTCGGAAGAGCGACAGTATAAAAATGTCAGACGAGCGACGTTCAAAACGTCGGACCACATTTCGTCGGAATTGCGACAGTTTACAAACGTCGGAAGAGCGATGTTCAAAACGTTAGACCACATTTTGTCGGAATTGCGATAATTTACAAACGTCGGAAGAGCGACGTCCAAAACGTTGGACCACATTGCATCAAAATTACGACAGTTTACAAACGTCGGAAGAGCGACGTTCAAAACGTTGGACCACATTTCGTCAGAATTGCAATAGTTTAAAAACGTCGGAAGAGCGACGTTTAAAATGTCAGACCACATTTTGTCGGAAGTGCGATAGTTTATAAACGCCGGAAGCACGACGGTTTGGGAAACGTCAAAAGAGTGACGCTTGTTTGGAAGAAACAGAAAAAGTGTTGATAGTGCGACACTTTTTAAGTGCGTCGGAACTGCGACGATATGGAAAACCACGTTTTTCCCGCCCTCGAACTGTTTCTCTTGCGACGACTATGTGTCGGAATAGCGACGAATTGGCCGTCGAAAATTCCACCAAATTTTCTAGTGTATGCTCAATGTAGATCCATTAATAGTAGACCCAGTCCCAAGCCCTCCAGTTGCAGGCACATGCACTTCCTCTAGTGAGCCACGATGGAGGCACATAATTCATCTATCTCAGGGTGGTAAGGGCAAGGGTATAGTTCCAGTTGAGGATTTTGATTCAGATGAGTGAGCGGTTTCCCCCTCAGGTTCAGACTCATAGTTTGAGGAAGAGCCAGAGGACATTCGCTTGTCAGATGTCTAGCAAGCTGCAGTAGTGATTATTCATGTTTTGTTGTGGAGGCCATTTAGAACCTCCTTGTTTATGTCTTTTGTTTTGATCTCTATCTCATCATCATGTATTGGAGAGTGCAATGGGTGCAATTTTGATATAATTGATATATTCATGAGCCTACTTTGATCATATGTTGTCTTTTTTCTATATTGTAATGATTTTTGTTTGGAAACATGAATAAAAATCTTAAAATTATGTTCTTTTACAAAAAAATTAATATTTAATGTATTTTTACAAAACTCAAGTCATTGAAACTGAATTGGTTGAGTAGATACTGAGTCAGAGTCGGAGTCGAAGCCGACCCTCGGTCAAATCGGAACCCGATTCAGATTTTTAAAACTATGAATAGAAATGGGAAGCTAGGATTGTAGCATCCAACTCTAAAGTTAATGCTATGAGATTCACTATATAAAACACTTCTCCCTAATCCATAGAAATAGGGGTCAGCATCAAAGTATGCCCATGCACCATCCTTACCCACTTCTACAAAAATCTGCCTAAGAGGCTTAGGTACTGTCATCTAAGGAAAAAGCTTTTACATAATTGAGACCACATCAAATAGGAAAAGCACATTGAATAGGAAGAATTTTCCTATATTTAAATAAGTTTACATTCCTATCTTGCCAAATACCCAAGATAGGATTCAAGGAAGTTCTTTGTAATCCTTCACCTAAAGAGTTATGGCACCAACCTCTTACACCATTTTCAACTATGCCACCAATTTAGATTTTTTTCAACCTAGTCAAATGTTTAATCTCCCTCTAAACTTGCATAATGTAGTTATAGTCATTGACAAGATGTTTATTGGTATTTTCACATACCTTGCATAAACTGCACCTATCGATTCTTTCTCTATTCATTCTCAGAATATTATACCAAGTCAAGTATTTTTTTTAGTGTAGACCACCTAAAATTCAAGCCTTCGAGGGATATTTAAATATCCAAACTCTCCTCCTCCACCAAACATGATTCCTCTTCTCACCATATAAACTAATAGCAATATATCTAGCTTTTGGAATATAAACCCCAGAGGATTTCTTTGACCATATGATATTGTCTATATTATTAGTCAATCTCACATGGCTAGACTTGAGTCTTGCCATAAAAATGCTCTATGAATGAGCATCGTCGCCTCTAAAATCTTATGAAATCCACCTTTGACCTCAAAATAGAAGTAATATTAGGAACTGCAATATGAGAAATATTAAAGTATCACGTCCCTCAACAAAGGACTCATATGGGGTCATGGATAAACATGGGAAACCAATCCATAGGGGGAAACATTATTTCATTCATATTGGAAATTGGATGTTCATTGAAGAGTTATTTCATAATACAATGTGGTTGATATTAGATACGCTTGTTGCACCGCCCTTCATATTTTATCAAATAGTTATCAGCTATCCCCATCTTCTAAAATTCCAATCTGCAAACCCCGAGATCAATTCTTTTGGAGAGGGATAAAGTTAATAAAACTTTCTCACGACAAGAGGCATCAGAGGAGAAAAAGTGGCATATGATAGGTTGGAAAAAAATAGTTATGACTAAATTGGAATGAGAAGAAGGGATAAGAATACTAGTAAACAAAGCTCCATGTGTTTCTCTCTGGCAAACAAATTAACCTTATCTAATAATTATCAGCTATTTCCATCTTCTAAAATTCCAATCTGCTAACCTCAAGATCAATGCTCTTGGAGAGGGATAAAGTTAATAAAATTTTCTCATGACAAGAGGCATTAAAGAATAAAAAGTGGCACCTAATAGGTTGGAAATAAATGATTATGCCTAAATTGGAATGAGAAGTGGGGGTAAGAAGACTGGTAAACAAAACTCCATGTTTAAAAGTATATTGGTGCTTTATCTCTAACAAAAAAATTTCTGTGTAAAAATTATAAGGAAAAACGATACATGGGTAATAGGGAACCTGTCCACCTTGTGGGATTCATGACATGATGATGTCCCTAAACTATCAAGCATAAGGAATAATTATATAATATGATCAAAAAAAGTTTAACAGATAGTTGGATTTCCCAAGATGTCCAACATGGAGAAAAGGCATACTTTTTGGAGTATGCATGTGTTGGACACTAGCCTCTCGAAAGCATCCCAACTCTAGATAGAATCAGAAAAGTTATGATCAATTTGGGGTGAACCAAAACAAAGGATTATTGGATCAAATGGAAATATCCATTAACATGGACAAAAAATGTCTTGACTCTCAACTGATGAGGCAAAGAAAAAATTCCAAAGCGAATAAGATGTCTTGTGTTGAAATCCCACATCAAGAGGATCCTACTCACTTAAAGAAGGATATGGCATGGTTCTATTCAATAAAAAACACTGCAGCAAGAAATCCCCTAGCCATCTAGCTTCATGCCTCATTGAGCAAGCCAATCATGTCAAAAAAGAAGAATCCTTACAATTGAATATCCTCTAGCTGGGATAATAAAGGCATTCACTATTCTCATTTTTTGTGGGAGACCCTTAACTAAGTCGAGTCTGCAGGATAGCACATTAACAGACTACAATCAACAATGCTAAATCCATAACCAAATGAAGGACACAAGTCAAATTGTTCCTGAAAATGGAACATGGAAGATTGACATAATAGTTGAAGATAGTACAAGACGATAGCAAAGAATCCCTTTAAGATTAGGGACTTAATGGTAGCTGGTTCCCTCAGCCATGATGTCTGTGGTTGCAACACAAATCATGAAGGGATCTCACTAGGCCACGAAGCTTCTGAAAAAGTACAAATGACTTTAGGGCTCTGTAAATAAGGCAGTCCAGCTAAGAATAACATATTTGATGGTGTTGTAAAGGCTATTCCCACACCCAAAATCATGTAATATGTACTACAAAAGAGCACAAGAATTCCTCAAAACTTTTAAAATGGATGTTCTAGAAATTTGATGCCATAAACCCTTATCCAACATACAAAAATGCAGCCATTAAAAGCAGTGAATGCCAGAAAAGGTCATCATAGTCCGATTGTCAAGCAAAACCATGACAGTGATAAAAATAAATCTAAAGTCAACAGACAAGCACAAACCCTAATTGTTGCCATCCTTCTACAAAATATTTGTATAAAGAGGGCTCCACAAATCGTTGTACAAAAGGGCCAAAAATATAACGAACCACAATGGACAGTTATCTAAGCTATGATCTAGAGGTGCCTCACGTCCTAGCAGATTTCACTACTCACACTCCTAGTAGAAGCTTCACCTTGTCCCCCCTGCTTTGTGTCTTCACTTTGCTACTCCAAGAAACCACTGGGAAGTACTTGGTACATTCTTCAAGGTTTCTGGCAGGATATGTGTTATATTTTTTAATGCTTTTAAGTGTGAGATTCAGTTGTGCTAGTGATTTTGATAGTACTTTTGAGCTATAACAGAGTGTCATCCTTGTATTTCTTATTATTTTTTTAAGCGTGAGGTGTAAAAAATGATGGGCATTGAATATCAATATTATCGACAACAGAATTGTAATAATTTCATTCTTACCATTTCTCTTTTTTTTGTCATACCTTATTTCCAATAAATGGTCATCTTGGTTGTTGTGGAGTAATCACCCTGACTATATTGAAAATTCTATAGAAAACTTGTTTTGTTTCACCTATTACATTGGCTTCTGCACTCCTTCACTTATCATCTACTCCTTCTGGCCTTTACAATTGGTTAAAACATTCACAACAACACACACTCTGCTCCTGTTCACATTCATCTTTTCTTTGATAGATTATTTGTCTCGGTAGTTGTTGTTGATCCATCCAAATGCCCTCTTTATCTATCTTATTTTATGTGAGGGAGTCCCTTATTCGAACTAGAAACCATTCGACCGCTAAATAAACAAGATACCCGGGTATTTCTGAATCCTTTCCTTTATTATCTGTGAGTATAATATTTATCATTCAAAAGGCTATCCTGCATGTTAAGAATCCATCCTCTGCAAGGTTTCAAGAATCAGCTAATTTCTCATTTCTCAATCCATACCTCTGGGACTTGATCTGTGGTCATGTTGTCCTGTACACAACTGCATTGTCTCTAGTTAGATGAGGAATTCCAAAGAAAACCCTCTGTTGTATAAAATTTGAAGTGTTCTGTAAAATTGGTTTGTCAGCCTATCCTCCTTGGCTATACCTCGCCCATCTTGATTTGTTATTTTGCATCATTGATGCCTTGGTAGGTGCATCACTATATGGTTGCATGTTACTTTTTGTATTGCCAGCATACCTAGCATACCTATGGGAAGAGTGTGATTCAGATTCTGTTCCAGAAACAGCCCGTTCTTCTTCTGCACCAACATCAACTACTGCTACAGACTCAAGGGAGCAAGCAAGAAGAAATATCATTTCATTCATTCGACCTATTTCCTAAAACCCTGCTCCCTACTGGTTGGATATACTCATCAATTCATCGCTAGTTTGGGAGAAAATTTGTCGATTTACAGTGAGTGGGAACTCTATTTTGCTGTTAATCGTGTTAATTGAACGTTATAGGATTATTCACCTGGTTTTCCAGCGAATATTTCTTGGCCATGCCATTGGGAAAATGAAATTCTATTTGGCCATACCATGGGAAAATGAAAACATAATTCGAATATAATGTGAAAAAACCTTTTAATATTTTTATTATAATGTGAAAAAGAATGTTATTGGAAATAATATTCTAAAACCCTTTAAAACTTGTATTATAATGTGATTGTAAGATTATTCAAATTTGTAGGAGATTATTTACTCTTTATTTTTAATCTTACTATGTATTCATATGTATTCATAGTATTTATAAATAAGAAAGTGGAATTGAAGGGATGTTATTTTTATGTTACATTTTTAAATCATAAAGTCAATAAATTTAAGTTATGAAATGATTTAAAAAAATATATATATATATATCAATATATTAAAATCATTCTTCAAATTTATAAACAAGAAAGTGGAATTGAAGTGATGTTATTCTTATACTACATTTTTAAATCATAAAATCGATGAATTTACATTTCTTTAAAAATATATATTAATAAGGTAATAGATTCTCATTTTGAAAATTCGATTTATAGTCATATTATTTCGTATAAATTTATAAATGTTTTAATATTTTTCAAAAAAAAAATAGTTGAAATTGTAATCTTTTTTTTTTTTTCAATCTTTTCTTTTTTTATGTTTCCATTTTGATAAAGATTTGATTCATTAGTCTTCATGCTTGGTAAATCCAAATCCAAAGTTAAGATGGATTTAATTATTAATTATAGTTATAGTTATACTTTGCTTTATTTTTTAAATGTTAAAGGGGACATCACAACATCTCTACTACGGGAGAGGAATTCAACAATTATGGAGAAACCTTATAGGCCCATGGAAAAATTGCAGGCGA
This sequence comes from Pinus albicaulis, assembly GCA_034641835.2. Classification (NCBI taxonomy): domain Eukaryota; kingdom Viridiplantae; phylum Streptophyta; class Pinopsida; order Pinales; family Pinaceae; genus Pinus; species Pinus albicaulis. The sequence goes on along the minus strand of CM076579.1, from coordinate 1,545,310,184 downwards.
TGAAATGGATGTAGAGTTTCTGACTAAAGAAAGGCATAGTTTTGATGAAGAGTGAATAGGATCTTGGTAATGTCAGCCTCTGATATCCTTTCCAAAATGAAAAATAAGATTAAATATTGATAACCATGAGATTTTTATTCACATGATGTATATGTTTTAAGTACATATATTGTCGTAAGGTCTATGGAGGCAGCATAGTGGTAAGGTCACTCTCGTAAAGACATACAGGTCTTGTGCTCGATCCTCAGCGAGGGCATGGCTCGCCGCGAGAGATTAACCGATCTAGGCCAAGCCCATGACCTTTTATTTTGGCAACAATCTGAATGTTGTTGAGCGAGCGCTCTGCCTTCGTTTCTGGTTCTGTGTATGGGTGTCATCAGGGTGCTCATCTTGGCTTGGGCTCGGCCCAATGGCGGAATCTCAAGACCCTCCTCCGCCTTCGCCTCCTCCTCCTCCTCCTCCTCCTCTTGAGGCCAAGGCATTCAAGTTAGTGACCGTTTCTCAACTTAAGAAGAAGCAGCAACTCACCTCCAAATTTTTCAAGCGACTAGATGATATTCCCTCGGTGGCTCTCCCGCCTGAGGGTCCGATGAAAGTAGCCCTTTCCCTTGCAGACCACACATTGGTCGGACAGTTCATGGGCTTATGGCCCTCACCAAAAACTACGGAGGCCTGGATCACTCGAAACTGGAAGCCCCTCATTGCAAACAGTGTCACCTCATACTTCCTGGGGTGGGGATTTTTCCTGTTCGAATTCAACACAAAGGAGGATAAGGACCTAATATTCAGAAACAGACCCTATTTCATGGGTCCTCAAGGGTTGTACCTAAATTTTTGGACTCCTGACTTTGACCCCTCGGAGGATGTCCCATCTGTCGTTCTAGTCTAGGTCAGGCTCCTAAACTTGTTTTGCACTGCCGGAACTAGGAATCCTTGCAACAATTCGACAACGCCCTCAGGAAATTCATAGACAGAGCTAACAACAAAGACCAATATTACTGCGCCATAATCTGCATGGAGGTGGACCTCGAATTTGGGCTGTTAGAAGCCATTAATCTAATGGTGGGAAATTGGTCCCATCTGTAGAAATTAGATTACAAACAGTTTTCGTTCAAATTCTGCGAATGTCATGAGTATGGCCACTTCGACAAGAATTGTCCCAAAAATGCAGCCCTAGAAAAGGAGAAAGAAGAAGGATGGAAGCAAGCCAAGAAACCCAGAATGAGCCTTAAGCCAGGGCCAACGGAGAAAGGAAAGGGAAGTTCAGCACCCACAGGGAGTATTCCTAAAGACAAACCCTCCTAGAAAGGCCAAGAGAAAAAAATTGTGGCCTTTAGTTTAGAGACAGAGGAAGTTCAAGAAATTGATCCACATAACATATAAAAGGATCTCCAAATGCAGGAAACCCTAGCACCATTTAATATTGGAAAATATCCTGGAGGAACCCTGAAAGATAAAGACCCTATCTCCGAGGGGGAAGATCAAGATTCAGAGCAGTCGGAGGAAGAAGGAGAAATTGGGGATTCTCAAACTTCGGTCAGAAGATCTACTTGGGGATGGAAATCCTCCAGGGAAAAGAGAGAACAATAAACTTATAAGGAGAAGTTGTAGGGGACCCAGCCAACCCTAGAAAAGATGTTGGAAAAAAACCCTAAAGCACACAGAAATCAAATCCAGGGCTCTAAAGGATCCCTCTCAACTCAAAAAGGGAAGTAATTAAGATTATCTCCTAGAACTACAGAGGGATGGGTAGCAAGATAAAAGAAGAAGCAATGAAAAGTCTAGTAAGGTTGGAAAGGCCCGTCATTCTTCTCATCTAGGAGACCAAAATGGAGGAAATGGACTATCTCCATAAAAGCAAACAAGTCCGAGGTAAAGGGGGAGGTGTCGCAGTCTCCTCTAGAGGTGCCTCATGAGGGCTAGGAGTGTTATGGGACGAGACATGCTTTGAGAAAATCCAAGTTAAACTTAACTCAAACTTGACTTTTGCTTAGTTTTTGCATCTTCACTCCAAAGAAAATGTGAATATCTTCAACGTTTATGCTCCGGTCTTCTTGGGGGACAAAAAATCATGTTTGGAATCCATTAGGGAGCTAGAAAACGAGATTCAAATGGATAATGTCATTCTCGTTGGAGACATGAACATCACTTTATGTCAAGAGGAGAAGCGAGGGGGCAGCATTGTAAGGGATCCAGCTAGGGAATAGGTGGAGGAGCTCATTCAGGACTAAGATCTATTGGACATCAAGCCTCCCAAGGGAAAATATACATGGACCAACAAAAGAACAGGTCCAGGCCATATTGCTGCAAGGTTAGATCATTTTCTCATTCAAAGCTCCTTCTTGCTCTTAGGTCTTGATATTTGTTTTACTATTCTTTCTTCATCAGTCTTTGATCACAAGCCTGTTAGGCTTGAGTTAAAGCCACACATGAATCTGGGGCCTATTCCCTTCTGTTTTAGTGCCCTCTGGGTACAGCAACCCAAATTTTTGGACAGAGTTGAGGAAGTCTGGAAACAACCTGTCAATGGTTCCCCCTTCTTTGTGTGGGAAGAAAAACTAAGGAGAGTGAAGAGAACCCTCAAAAGTTAGTCTAAATCCCTCCCCTCTCCATCCGAGTCAAGGCAGGTTGCCCAGGCCTGTTTTGAGAGCCACCAAAAACAAAATGAAAATATGGACATCTCGAAGGATACCCTTATCCTGGAAGAGGAGCTCTAGGCTAATATACATAAGGCCTGTATTCAGGAGGAGGAATTTCGGAGACTTAAATCTCGCAGTCTGTGGCTGCAAATTGGGGATAGAAACACCTTCTTCTTCCATAAGTAGTCTCAAGCCAGAAGAAACTTTAACTCTATAGTGGAGATAAAATCTGGAGATAAATCCTTCTCTGACCCTACCAGCATCAAACAAGCTTCCCATCAGCACTTCAAAAAATTGTACTCGGAGGATAAGCGAGGAAGACTCAACTCCAATCTGCTCGAGTTGGTCCCTCCATAGGTCAATGCCCAAATTAATTCCATGTTGTCTGCTCATGTCACCATCAATGAAGTCAAGAAAGCCTTTGATGATATGGATCCGGACAAGGCTCGTGGGCCAGATGGATTCACTACTCGATTCATCAAAACTTGTTGGAACATTGTCAAAAATTATCTCAACAAAATGATCTTAAAGTCCCAAACCTGCCACAATCTAGGGGGTAGCACCAACTTGGCCTTCTCGGCTTGCATTCCAAAATAGAAAGCTGCAAACTCTTTCAACACATTCAGGCCAATTTCTCTATGCAATATTGGCTACAAGATTATCACTAAATTCATGGCCAACAGACTGAAAGGCCTTCTTCCGCATATCATTCCTGAAAATCAAGGGGGATTTGTCAAAGGTAGGCAGATAACTGATAATTTCATTCTAGTTCAGGAAGTGATCCATTCAAGCATCCAAAGAAGAGAAAATGGTATGGCTATCAAGCTGGACCTAGCTAGTGCATTTGACAAAGTTATACACAAATTTCTATTTGGGGTCATGCAACAATTTGAGTTTGATTTGCACTTTATAAGTTGGGTCAAGGCCTGCAATGTGGAACCATGGATTTCTCCTCTCGTCAATGGGTGTGTTGCAGACTTCTTTAAGGCTAGTCATGGGATAAAGTAGGGATGCCCTTTATCCCCTCTTCTCTTTGTTATTGAAGCTTATATCCTCAATTTTATGTTGGAGAAAAGAAAAATTGAGCAAGATCTTATGGGTCTTCGGATATCCACGGGAGTTAGAGACATAAATCACACTCTATTTTTTTATGACTCCATTCTCCTAGGGGGTGCTTCCGCCATCCTGACCTCCTGCTTCAAACTGGAGCTGGATAGCTACTGCCTTGATTCTAGGATTGAGCTTAAGATATGAAAATGCTTCATCTACGATTGGAACCTATCTAGCCTCGAGCTAAGCATGATCACTAGGATTATGGGTTTCAAAGGATCCAAAAAATGGGGATCTTTCAAATATCTTGGGCTGGACGTCTGAGTGGGAGAGACTAGCTCCCCTTGTTGGACAAACTCAAGCTAAAAATGGAAGCCTGGGGCTAAAAACACATGGTATCAAGGAGGCTCGAGTCATTGGAGATTCACAAAATCTCATTGGCCTGATTGTGACAAAATCGGTCCCTAAATACCTCCACTTGCAACGAATGTTCGATCGTATTGAGAAACTGATCAGAGCATTTGACAAACTTCAGTTCTTTCATGTCTTACAGAAAAATAATAGAGAAGTGAACCTTGAGGCCAACATTGCTATCTCTTTGCATGCAGGATCCCTCCTCTGCGACAAGGGGGAATCATGGGACCCTCTACCTTAGCCTGTCATGTAGTTTTGTCTCTTGTTGCAGCAATTTGTTTGCATTAGAAGGCTTTCTAGTCATTGGGAAATTTCTAGACTGAATGTAAGAAATAGAGTAGGCAAAGTTTGCTTTTTCGGAAACACCCTACACATTGGGTCCCCAGTTTTACAATCACCAAGCATAAGCCTCAGATCCTTTTTGCATTAATATAAGCATACCCGTTTCTGTAAAACAAAAAAAGTACATATATTGTCGTCATGATAAACCCTTTGAAGACACGCAAATACTCATCAAATATGTTTTTTTTCAGATGATATGTTGGTTTCTTACTATCATACCCACATGAAGGAGGAGGAGTTGGTGGATTATGCATTAGAGGAGGGGGGTTTCAACAAATTTGGGCTAGCACAAGGATTTTATCAATTCACATTTGGAAGTTAGATCGAAAGGTCACCATGCCTCGGTTTTCGAGCCTACCAAGTATTTAGAAAGAAAAGATAATAATTTGATAGGGCAGTGATCTAGCAATTAAGAGGCCCTAACCCATACTCCAATTGTGCATTGTTAGGGAGCTCTAGTTTTGGCCAACCCATGGCTCAAGGCCATTTATGAGGGGATGCAAAACTCTTCTTGGGGTTATCTAGCTTTGAGTTTGGTTTCCCTTTAATTATAGAGATCAGAGAAAGAAACGTAATGCATTATGACACATATGTTCAAGCTCATACTGCTCAGCCAATAATAGAATTGAGGTAGGGTCAAAGTGGACAGGAGGGAAGTTGCATGTAGAATCCCAGATTTAAATAAACACGTCATTTTCAAACACAATAGTAGAGAGGTTAAGAGTCCTCTTGAGGGTAAGGACATCTATGAGACACACTTTCATGTCTTGAACCTCAACCATATCATCAACCAAATATTATTTCCCCAAATACTCAGACATTATATCTTCATGTGATTAAATTACTGAACCGATAAGAAGAAGGAGAGATAGGACAACTTACTGAATGAAGGATGCGAGTCCTTCAGCATGAGATCTACTCCGCGCTTACTCCCAGTCATGGATGTGCTTCCCTGTAGGACATGAAGAAATAAGGGTTGAATGAGGGAATGGCAAAAGTTTTGCATAATTAAGGTTAAATTGGTGATTATGAAGATAATTAAATTTCACACACATGTGTTAATCGGCCACTGGAAAACTCACCAGCCAAGGAGAGGGGGACCCACTCATCCCATGAAGGCACATGGTTATATCATGTACAGGTTTTAGCGTGACCATTGTAGATCTGTGAAATACCAATGGCTAGGATGACATCGGGTTGGAAGGGAGGGTGTAACTATCGTGCAAGTTTCAATGCGATATGATTTAGTGACCGTTCGATTGATCTAATGCCAACAGTTGAGTTTTGTCGGGCAGAAAGCCTGCATATAAACCTCATGCTAGTTTAGGGGCAACGATGATGCTTAACCAAGGGATCATGCATCGAACGGATAACCCATGACAAGTTGATTGGGGTTTAAACTCACCGGGGATCTGACAATGGGTTAATGGCGTAGCACATGTAAGTGTGATGAACGTGTTTGCACCATCGATCTCCCTACAGGGACATATCTGTCGCTCGTACCTACACACTCCATAACACCCAACTGACTTATTTAAGTTGGAGGGTATATAGCTAATTAGTTTTAATTATAACTTAAAAGCTCGAAAAGGTGAGGGATTTTTAAGCTCCTAACACATTACCTCAATGAGTTAAAACTCAATTCATGGACCATTTAAGAGTTAGATTCAACATTCAATATTGCAATGAGAATATATGAAGTACACCAATATTATCTATGCATTCATAAGTAACATCTCACAAACACCTTTGGCATCTAGCTTTTAGTTTTTACTGGAGATGCATGAACCATTATATAAATATAATGCAATATTTTGGGAAGTCCATTCAAATGTGGAACATTACTATGGAATTCAAGTTAAGCATTGATATAATATGCATTAAATTTTTTTGCATTGAATTGTTGTTGTTTGTAATATGCTTGTGTTTTGGCCAGAAGTAAATCCACCATGCACTATATTTCCTTTACCCTACAATGTCATTTCATGCTTGTGTCCTTCTAGTTGTTGGAAGAATTGTCATTGAGCTCAAAAGGTGAATGAGCTATATGCATTGAGAGGCTTGATCAAATCTGTGTTACTGGTGTTTTTGTTGGATGTGGACAATATATTTGACATCACACCATAACTATTCAAAACATTGATCATTGATGTGATCCAATTTCCAGCATGATTTCAGTTAATGCAGTTGATGATGACCAACTTGAAATTGAACTTACCATAAACAAAGAGTATGAGGAAGACTCGGCTAAAGTTGGAATTTCTTCCTAAATAACTCTCACCAGTAAAAGAAGGTTAATGGTAAGGGAGCCAGAGGTTGTTGCATTGAAATTTTCCACTGCCAAGAAAAAAATCATAGTGGCAGATCAACACTGATATTTTTCCCTGCCAGTGTCGAGGATTTAGTCTGCCAAAGAGCCATTTTTGCAGCAAACAATCCATTCCTTTTTTTCACATCAATGCTCATCATATTCTTCAATTGAATGTTGACAAACAACAACCCTATATGTTGCAGCCTGCCATCATCCTCATATCTTCGAATAATGCATTTGAATTCTATATTTTTTATGACAATGTGTTAATTATTGTATGAATTTATTTTTAGCATTGACATCATGCGACACTTTCAATGTTTATTGTTTAACATGTAATCAATGTTTTTTTGGTTTAACCACCATCCCTTCTGAAGTGTACTATAAATGACATGATGTACATGAAATATTTTTCATCATTGCTACAACATCATTAAAAAATAAAGTTTCATACTCTCTCCATTATCAATTGTTCATTTCGAAGTGTGCACTCCAAAATCTAACCAGCATTGGAATTGGAATTGGTTATAGTGGAAGTTGTGACCAAAATATTGAATATAGGTTAATGATTTTTTTATTTTATTATTGGAGGGGTAAGGGGGTGTTTCATAAATCCTTTATGGTTCTCAAAATTGCAAGGCTCAATAAACGAAATTTGGGACATTATTACTCATCAAACAAGAAGATTCCATAAATATTCCATTTTCACGGCATGATTAGAATTTAAATCTATTACACAAAATCATAATTTCCAAAAACATCCAAAAGAACAAATTGAGTTTTAAATGTAGCTCTCTGAAACAATGAACAATAACTCCTATCTTGGTGAGCTAAAGAATGTTTTTAGTTTATGAATCATTTTTGTATATAGATTTTCTTAACTGTAAATAATAATATATAGTGTATAATAATAATTGTAAACAATCAATTTTCCAAACCATGTCTTATACCTTATGGGTGTCGACCGAATCATGGAAGCATAAATGAATCCAACCTCAAGCTAGCAGAGACACCTCTAGAGGACATTTTACAATAGGTGATATTTCCTTGTCCACCCACATTATTGCGGTTAAGTGCCTGAATTTTCGACCTGTTACTCGCCCCACCAAGAATTTTTGGGAGATTTCCTTAGTCTTCTAAATAGTAATGTTGACTCATAACACCAGAGAAAGGAGGACTATGTTCTTCTTTGTAACACTATGATTGCTTTTCCTCTTCCTTGCTTTCTCAGACTCCTTCTAAATCATAGCTCCTTTTTCACAAGAGTGTTTCTCCCTAAAAAATCCAACAATGTTCTCAACATTAGTTCAACCTTCTTCCATCACCAGGGCAAGGGTCTCCTTCACCTAAAGAAAACGAGGTCCTTAAACCTTTAAACCATAAAGAACAGTAGCTTTGATGATCTTCTCCAAGAGGTGCATCTTGGGCATGATATCGCGAAAGTGACTTTGAAAGCATAAGTTCTTGATTTATGATTAGTGCCTAAGCTAAGAGGAATGTGTTGTGTTGCAAATATTACCTTTGGGTATGGATTCTACATATGTTCATACATTATTATCTATTTAATAATACTTGTCACATTCCTTAGGGAGCGTTTGCACATTTGGAGGCATGACTCATCATCTCGTGTGGTTTGGCATGATTTATGAATAATTGAGGAGGTTTATAGGAGCATTCCATTCATAAAAGGAAAGCACATGACATATACTAGAAATTGCACCAGATGTTGCAAAGGAAACACCGTAAGTTATAACATATGTAGATCTAAATGTAGCTAAAATTGATTGAAAGAAAAATTATTGTTTCAATTTTTATTTGTTGTGTGTATTACTCTAATTTTTGGAAATCATGAATACACAGGAGATGGGGAATTTAAATATTTGTGTTAGTATCTATATGAAAATATTCATGTCGAAGAAGGTGACAATGAAATTAATTATATTCTCTATAGTGGGTTGCTTTACAAGCTAGATAATCTTTGTGTTCTTAAAGGTGAAAGGTTGCATCTTATCATATATAACAGTTTGATGAGAGTGAATAATTAGTAAACCATTCAATTTGAAGAAGATGACAAGGAAGGAAGATCAAGAGGAAACATGTATGCGTCCATCAATGAAAGGAATTGAGCTTGAGAAATGGTTGGCTATACCTACTGGGAATGTCTTCCAATACTATTAGTGCTTAAGCTTCAGTTACAAGATATGTAGCCTATGGTTCTAGAATTTTGAGGATGTTGAACCACCAAGGAACCCTCGGGGAAACCACTTTGTTGACATATAAGCTAGTATCATAAATAACTACATTTTTGGATGATCGAACATGTAATGAATCAGACTATGTGATAGGTGCTTAAGCTAGTGACTAATGGGGTTGATGACAGAATAAACAAGTGACTACACTAATCAACCTAGCACTTGACATGGAAATTGATAAGACTGATGAAATGACATATGATGTTAGTGTGAGGTATTTTGACACTAGTCTAAAAAATTCTCGAGAAATAGTCTCCAACTTTTTTTTCATGCAATAATAGCCTACCACATATCCAAAAGTTGCAAATTAAAGGATGAGAGGTCCAAGCGATGCTAAATCGTAACATTTATAGTTAAAAATACATAATATTGTTAGAGTGGAAGTTAAAGATATTGTGCAAAAAGGTTATTGACATATAAAATTCAATAGAAAAGTCAAATCATCAATAGCCATCTTCTCATTCTTTATACTATTGTTTTCCCTTCTTTTCCAAATGGGAAATGAAAAAATTGACCCCGATGTTGTCAAAACTTTATATCCCCCATAATTGAAAAAATAAGTTTAGTAAACTATGACAATGACATTTTAAAGAGTGTCATTTCTTAATACAAATATAATTTTTATAAATAAATATGAAGACTTTTTAATTTATTTTAAACTTAAATATATTTTTTATAAAGAAATATTACTATTAATTATTTTTAAAACTTAAATATATTTTAAATGATTAATTTTTGTATTTCAAAGCATTCACACATAATTAATATAGAGTATTAAGAAAATAATTAATGAATTTTAGAAACCATATATAAATATTTATTTTTTTTAATATGGAGAATAAAAAAGAGTGGCAAATCATGAAAGAAAGGTGATTAATAGAAATATTAGACCACAAAAATAAGATTGAACATAAAATAGACCGGAGGAGGAGGGGGCGATGGAGCTTTTCATTTATTTGTTGCCCACAGAAGCAAAACAGTGATTGAAAGGAGTGACAGGGCAGAGAGACCCAGATTTCCCTCCAACTACATTTTAAAGGTAAATTCACCAACCACTTGGGACTGTACCTGTATGCAAAATTTTCTTGCCTTACAAGCTCGATAGACAAAGAATAAGCTTAGCTCTAGAGCCTAGTATATTTTCCACCTCTAACATTTATGAAAAAAGAGATATCAATTTTATAAAGCATGTGAGAGAAAAACTATCACCTTTCCATGTTGACTCCCTTTATTGAACATCATGGAAAATCTCCAAAGATTAGGTATCCTTATCAAACTGAACATTTCATTAGAAATTATCATCAATCCCATGACATTACTACTTAGCTGCACTTTTTAATTATACAAAGTTTATTTTGATATCACTATTATTTATATTTGATGTCACATAATTAGATTGAAAAATCAACCAAAATCCCTTAACTAATATTTTATGACATAGAAATCCCAATAAATTTTATAGATTAATAATACTTATAATATTTTATAAAACTAACCATTTTCAAAAGATTACAAATTATTTTCATTTATTTATACCAAAAGAAAATCTATCACATTTATTTTAATATAATTCAAAACCCCATACACATTTATTTGAAGTTCCATTCCACGTTTCACTCGATCTAACACTTTCAAATATAAAAAAAAAATTCATTTCCTCATTTTATTTCCCTCGCATTGTAGTAGTTGTCCAGGGGAAGAGGAGGAGGAAGGGTGTGGATATGCAGTGTTATGTCTAATCTGATACATTTTGGGTTGAATTTAATAAATTGGATTCCTGGTGCTCAATTGTAATGATTTCATTTTACAAAGAAATCTGCACAAATTTATTTCCCCACACTCAGGGTGATGCCCATCCCCAATTCCATGTCTCTTCACAAATTGAAAATACTTATAGAAAAACTCAATGAGGCGCTCAAGACACTGTATTTTTAGGATTCCATGGAGGAAGATGAAGTCGAAGGTATGAGCTTTGCTGAATACAACATGTGGTTTTCCGACCCCAAATCAGTAAAGAAAATGCAAGGAAATTAAATTTCCTAAGACCATACAAGGTCACCACCCAGATGATCTCACACAAATTGTGATGATCCATTCATTCCTAAAAATGGTAGAGACCCAAAAAGGGCCTCGTATTGGATTGGACCCAGGCTTTCGAGACTCCCAAAGCAAAGAAATCAGATGCCAAGGAAATGGATGTGGACTCCAAAATGTAAATTTCATCTTTGACATGACTATACGTGTGATCTATATTAGTCATATTTTAATGGAAAAGAAAATCGTTTTGTTATTTTATCTGAGCAGGAATTTTTTTTTTTAAACTTGTAACATATTCTTAATAATGAAGAAGAATTGAAGAACAGAGTTCAAATGGCTGTCCGGTCATCTGTCATGCATGTTTATGTTCCTTTTCAAGGAGAAGCTACAACTGATGGATCCCTTAAAAGGCAGGCTCGCCGTAATTGTTATGGTTATTTAGAAGAAGGGGAACTAGAGGATGCTTGGAGTCCTAGTCCGCATTCACACAATTTGCATCATGTCCCCTAAACACCAACAGGTTCTGTAAGTTCAGTTCTTCGCTACCCACCAAATAGCTTGCAAGAACAAATCCAGGTATGACTTTTCTTTTCTTGAGAATATCTTTTATCTATATAAATATCTGTTGGAGACTTACATTGTGAGTTCATTTTTAGTGGTAATGGCAATGTTTATAGAAGTAATGGGATGAGGGAAATGGATTACATAGGGAATTAGGGCTCAGAATCATCATGTTATACCATGTTTAATGGGAATTGGATGCTATTAGAAAAAAAAAACATATCTACTTAATATGTCAGATACGGTTGGTTTGGAAACTTTTGAATCTCCATTTTATATATGTTTTTGTTTTTGTTTTTTTTGTTTTTCTTCTTCTTCTTCTTTTTGATAAACTTTTCATACACATCAAGGTGAATGGGTCAGCTTAGACAACAATAAGTGCTATAGTTGTTGGATTTTCCAATTCTATGTAGTTTAAGAGATCCTTTTTTTTGTAATTAAGACTACTTATATTAATAGTAAAGGCATATAGTACAAAAATAGTGATACAATTTAGATCCAACGGGGTGGCCTGGAGGAACTAGCCAATCCCTATTTGATATCCCATCATAAGCATATTTTTGGATTGCTGCCCGCTACGGGGAAACCAAAAACCCAAAATCATAACCTCTCCATGTAAATGTTGCCCAAAACTGGGAAACCAGCCGACAGACAAAAAAAAAAGAGAAAACATGGCCTCTAAGCCATATCAAAATATCCTTATAAACAAAAATATAAATATTGTTCATAGCTATAGCATAAAACGAAAAAAACCTGAAGAAGCAGAACTTATGACTTGAAAATCTTCTCAACATTCAAGATTTCATTCAGGTCTAGGAGTTCTTCCACACCAACATTCAGGTTTGGGATGTCAGCAACAACAAATTTCGACAAGGAGGGCACATTGAGTTGTATGGCTTTCTAGTCGACTTCTTAGACGTTTCAATTTCCCCACTGGAATTCTGGGTAGGCACTTCCGCATGAAAATCCCCATACAGTGATCAGACAACCGCCTTGAAGAGATTCCTCCGATTTGTTGGAGGAGGACATAAAATGAACCGGAAGAACCTTACCTTTTAAGACTGGAAACTTCAGACCAGGTCGAGTAGTCTTCCGGGCTTCCAATATCTTGAGAGCTTTCCTCTTGAGCTTCTTACACTTAGAAGTATCTCATCCACCTTCATCGTGGGAGGGAGAAGCTTAGTAGGGAGAGTTGAGCTCAGAGAATCCAGACGACTGCCAATTGGAAAGGCTAATGAAAAATTTCTGGCCATAACACCAATGACATGCCTTGATTAGATGAGGGAGTGACTGGCATGGAGAATTAAGGAATGCAAAACCTCCTATTGATGTTGTTATGCCCATAATTCACGCGCTAGAAGGTTTTTAGCATGCCAATAACGACCCTCCAAAGAAATATCCTAGTCAATACCATGAGCCTCCAGATCATCTGTCAGTTACCAGATATGGCACAAGATGTCCTCCGTGAAATTCCCCATTGAGATCTCAATTTATTTCTTCCTACGACCATCACAACCATCACTAGAACGACGACCAACCCCCTGCCTCGAAATCATATGTTGTCTCGGCATGGTGAAATCAAACCAGAGAACACAATGGAGCACAAACTCAGACCAAGGATGCTTTCGAACCAACTCTCAGCAAATTAACACACACATCCAACACAAATGAAGAGGTTGATGGAGAACAAGCATGTTCATAATGACGAGGGTGGTGAGAAATGAATGCTCATACCTCGAAATATGAGGAGGTTTAACTCAATTGTGCCAAGGAATATTATAGGAGAGGAGGTACCTATGCTACAAGGGCTATAGCCGTGCCACCTGCCTCCTATTACCCACCGTTAAAACCATGAAGGGCCAAGGCATTAAGAGCCCTCTATTAATGCATTGAAGCACCCACATCTAGGGGTTATAGGTATTGAAGAGCCACTTGAGTGAAAGAAGAATAGAGGTCATTTTCATTAATGTTTTCAGAAGGGCAGAGATGCAAATTGAGATCCAAGGTCACCCCTTTATTGGCCAAGTAATATTCCAGAGCATTAGCCTTCCTACGAACATGAAGAAAGGTCATAGCATTGATATCTCTTAACTCATTAGCCAGCATTATAAGACCAGCACCAAGGCTCCAACTGGTGGACACCTTAGACATATTGGAGCCATAAAGGATGAGAATATCCATATTAATGATGACCTTTGAGTCTCCTTCCACCTAGAGAGGAAAGAGATTAAGATTCTTGGAAATATGGATACCATGAAGAAGACCTTCAAGCACTGTCGTGTTGTTTCTATCCCAACCTATGTTACCAAAATAAATACGGAGAATATTCCCATGAGAGTCCCTAAAAACCCCTTTAAAAATTACTTCCCCTGGGTTGCCTTTTGAAACCCCATCAAAATTGAGTTTGAAACTGCTAGACAGAGGTGCCTCCCACGATTCAGGGTTGTCAACGTTTTCATTTCTCACTAAAGGAGCCATATTAATCTTCTTGATACTCAAATCCAAATTATCCCAAATGTGTTTTTTAGTAGCATAGGTTGGGAGATCAGAATCTGTCCATTGGAGAAGAGATAAAGTTTCCTGGATGTTGTGATGAAATTTAGCCCAAACCACCTCCACCAAGCTACTATGATCCTTAAAAATTATCTAATTTCGTTCTTTCCAAATGTTCCAGACAAGAAACCCTAGAATGATCTGCCAAAGTCTATTAATGATTTTGATGAAGTAGGGGTCAACCTTCTAGTTTCGAATTGTACCAACAATTTCCTCGTGAGAATGATCTGATCTTCTGCATAGGCTAGTGACTCAATCCCACAAAAAACTGGCAAAAGGGAAATTATCCAGCAAATGGTAAATAGATTCCAGCACGGACTGACAGAGAGGGCAACGTGAGGGCCCTATGAATCCCCTCTTGATGAGATTGTCCCAAGTGAGATATTTTTTTTGCTGAGGAGCCATAGGAAGGAAGCCACTTTTGGCTGGAGTCAGGAGTTGTCTGATTCAACCTAGACAAGATGGTATATGCCTCTGTCATAGAGAAGGAACCTTTAGGCATGTATCCCCAGCTGATGATATCAGAGTCCTCTTGAACCTTTATTCTTCATTTCCTCAGTTCCTCCCATGCGATCGAAGGATTTTCGATACCCTAGTCTGAGAGCCAGTAGCTGGGGTGACTCCAATTCTGGTAATTTAGAGGGGGCATCTGAACCCATAAATGATTGACAGTATTGTCAGCTCTCTAGTGCAACACATTTCTCCAAGAAGGTAAATTGAAGACGGACGCGAGACTGGGAAATTGTTGCTAGGATTCTTCCCAAAATCTTGCTGACTTCCCATTACGAATTTCCTAGAAATAGTGAAGTTGTATGAGATGCTTATGTTGACGAGCACCAATCCTACTTGAGATTTGGTAGTGCAAACATCATTCCATTCAACTAATGCCCATTTCCTCTTCTCACTGTTACCTCCCTAGAGGAAATTTATTTGCATATTCATCATAGCTTTTAAGACCCATTTCGGAGTAGCTAGAACAGAGAAAAGATAGAGGGCCATCGAATACAAAACATTTTTGATTAGCACAATAAAACCTTCCATATTAAAAGAGCGATAAGTCTAGGAGCTGAGCCGTTGATCAGTTTTGTCGATCAATTCTTTCCAGTAAGAATTATTTATGGAAAAATCAGTCAGGGGAGCTCCCAAATATTTGGAGGGAAGACAGGCAATAGCGAAACCCAAAATATGAGCAATGTTCCTTTGAGTTAAAGAAGATGTGTTGAAAAAGAAGATATGGGATTTACCAATGTTAATTGTAGTACTAGAGGCAAGGGAGAACATGTCTAGAATAGAATTGAAAGAGTGGGCTTCTTGGATTGAAGGGTATCCCATGAGCATATTATCATCCACAAATTTTTGGTGAGTATGAGGCTCTTAATTATGCAAGGAAATACCTTTGAGGGAAGTAGGATGCACAACTGCTTTCAAATAATGACCAAGAACCTCCGCCATGATGACAAAGAGGAAGAGGGATAAAGGATCTCCTTGCCTAATGCCTCCAGTGGGCATAAAATTTTCCAAAGGGTAGCCATTGACTAGGATGGAGAAGAAGGTAGAAGATATAAGAGACATAATCCATCTTATCCAGGGTTCTCTGAAGCCAAAAGCTCGAAGAACCTTCCTAATATATTGCCAGCTAAGCTTGTTAAAGGCTTTAGATAAGTCTAGCTTTAGGAGCATTCCAGGTTTCTTTGTGATCTTTAAAGTGTGAATTATTTCGTGGGTGAGGAGAATTCCATCCAAAATTTTTCTTCCTTCCATAGCCGGTTTTTTCAGGCAAGATAAGGAGGGGAAGAATAGGTTTGAGCCTATTAGAAATTATTTTTTAAATGATTTTGTATATTTCATTGCAAAGGGTGATAAGACTATACTTACTTGGAGAGGACGCATTATCTTCTTTAAGAGCCAGGCATTGAGAGTCAGGGGAATCCATTTAGTATTGTGATATTCCTCCACACTTTCCCATATCTCTAGCTTGATCATGTTCTAGAATTGGTGGAAGAAATTAGAATTGAAACCATCCGGCCCCAGTGCCTTACCATATTCCAGTTGAAAAATTGTAGATTCAACCTCGAGGAGGGTGGTAGGGTGAAGCATAACTTGTTTGTGCTCCTCTGAGATGATTCTTGGGATATGTTGAGTGATTTGGTCGATGACATCTTCTCTAGAAATATTGGGCTCCTTGAGAGTATCCTTAAAGAATGTTAGAGGTTCTTCCTGTATCTCCTCATGCATCTCCAACCGATTTCCATCACTATCCTTTAGTACAGAAATTCGGTTGTGCATACGGTGTTGAACGATAGATTTGTGGAAGAATTTTGGTATTACTTTCACCTTCCTTGAGCCAATTTATACAAGATTTTTGCCTCCACAAAATTTCTTCCTGATGTCGATTTTCGGCCAAAAGTTGAGTGACGTGAGCTTCAAGGACATTCATTTCCTCCGACCTACCTTCCTCAATAATTTTTTGTTGAAAATTTGGCACGTTTCATAGCTAGATCTTTTCCTTTCTGATTGGTGTTCCCAAACACATGTTGATTCCAGTCCTTAATATTTTCTTTAAGAGCTTTGAACTTTATCTTCAATTGATGCATTTGTATTACAGGGGGCAAAGCTTGTCCACCAAGTGTTGACCAGATCTTTAAAGCAAGGGTAGGTGAACCAGAATTGTTCAACTCTGAAGGGCCTCCCCTGAGAGGAGCCCAGATAGATGCAGTGAAGCTGAATAGGCTAGTGGTCCGATCCCGCAGCAGGGAGAATGGTACTTGCACTATCCCCTCCAAAGCGAGAGAAGTTATTTGAAATAAGGAATCTATCTAATCTTGAAGAGATTCGCTGATGGTCACCCCGCTTGTTGGTATAGGTATAAATTCGATTAGTAGTCTGTAGATCCATAAGATTGTTGTTTACAATGAAATCGTTAAATATGAGACTCTCCATATCTAAATAGCCTCTGCCCTCCTTTTTTCCCTCAAGATTCGTGATCATATTGAAATCTCCTCCTAGAAGCCAAAAAGGATGACTGATAGTTGGTTTGAGGGACTCCAACGAATCCAAAAGTTGGATTTTATTCAATATTTGCTAAGGCGAATAGACATTTGTAATATTCACTCTATTGGTCGTGCCCAAAAGATGAAAAGAAGCTTGGATAAAGTTTCGATAAGCTTGAAACTCATCCAGATAGATTAAATATGGATTCCAGATTATTGCTAATCCACCAGAGGCCCCATTGGCATCAACCGAAATAGTTCTATAGCCTTTCAATAAGCGAGTCATAATAATATCTATGGAGGAAATCGTAGATTTTGTCTCTTGCATAAATAATATAGAGGGTTTATCTTCATCTAAATTTTTTTTGATAAGAGGGTTCTTGGAGGGGCTATTGAGCCCTTAAATATTCCAGGAGATGATATTCATTAAGAACTAGGGGGTTGGACGAAGTAGAACCTAGTCAATGTTGGGTATAACCCTGATGCCACCAGTTCTCTTCCCAGAATGACAAGTCTCTATAAATTTGTTCAACACCCTCTTTTCTTGGTTTCTCTGAAAAAAAAATTCTCGTCGTCTTGGCTTAGCCCTTCTTGGATTCCGAAAGTTGGGAGATGTTGAGCTCTCATGAGGACCTTCTCCAAACATTCGAGTTGTCGTTGCAGAATAGAGGTAAAATCCTTGCGGTGACATGCATCTTCTAAACCGATAATATCCATATCTCCATAATAAATGCTTTCTAGTTCCTCCTCCATAGGGGCTTCCGTCTCTACTGCAATGTGCTTCTCCTCTTCAGTATCTCATTAGAATCCACAGCCACAGTATTATTCTATTGAATAGGTGTGGTATACTTTTGCTTCTCTTGGGATACCGTGGGCAAAAAATT